>JANRGW010006895.1:0-26356 GCA_024733675.1 Psilopsiagon aymara | reverse complement strand
TGCCCATGGCAGGGGGGCTGGAACTAGATGATCTTAAGGTCCTTTCCAACCCTAACTATTCTATGATTCTATAATTCTCTGCCAAAATTGCTTCACATCTTTAGGAAATGTTTAGATCTCATATTTGGCATTTAGAAAGCTTGATAATAAGTTTCCCCACTTATAAACTTTATGAGATTAAATCATTAGCAACAGACTGATAAAGTGCAGTTTCATTCCTTCTCCTTCATCCTCTGAGTTCATCTTTGAATAGCAATGATTGCCATAAAAAACCACAACATCTCAGAGAAAAATAATGGCATTATGTATTGTTAAGTCTCTTCCATATATGAAGATACAGAGATTGGATTTGGCTGCCTCTTGCATAACTCGTTATACAATGAGGAATGATAAAACAGTTTAAAGAAATGACCACTTACAGGAAAAAGGATATTATAGAAATCACATGTAAAATGGAAACTGGCATGGCAGGTGAGCAGACAGAGAAGAGGCAGGCAATGATTAATCCTGTAATCTTTTCACTTAGTAAAGAGGCAGAAGGAAATACCTTCTTCCACCCTTAAAACATATCTCCACTGACAGATTTCTCCCAGTATTCTTCTGCGTTTATTTGTTAAAGTGTTCTCAAAGTGCAATGTGATAAGGGCCTGTTTTCAAGGAGGGATAAATGAAATGAGATAAAAATAAGCCCCTAATTCTTTCCTCACTGCTCTGTTCCGTGGTGCTGAGCTAACAGGCAACTCTTACTGGTTTCTGTGGGAGTTATAAGCATGGTAGAGCAGCCAGAAACAGCATACACAGAGGAGTATACACCTTTTCTTCACCACGTTTCACATTCCCACCAATCTCTCTGTGTGGACAAGAAGAATGGATTTTGTTAAAGAAAGCCAGGCCTGCTCAAGACACCATTCATGTAACTGTACTGACGATACCTGCCCCTTTGCAGCCCCTGTCCTCTGGATGGGTTTGGTTCAAACCTTCCAGGCTCCAGCAGATCCAGTTATGACATTTCTGAGACAATCCCAGCCATCTTTTAGCAATTTCCAAAGTGGTACCAAGAGGCTCTGATGAAATCCTTGCTGGAGGTCAGAGCATGTTTGACAATGCTCCTGGAAGTATTTCTTTTAGTTGTGTTTCAAAGGATTATAATGATGAAATAAGTTACAGAAAAAATGGTTTGAAAAATCAGTTGTGGTATCCCCTCCTCTGGGTATGAATCACTAGTTAGTTAAACCCTAAGGAATAAACAATGCATACCGTTCCCAGGAAGAGAATGAGAAAAAGCCTTGACAGAAAGCACAGTTTAGAAATACTTTTCAGAATACCTTCCTACAGGACTGTGGGCTGAGGAAGACATTTTCAGACAGTTGTCATGATGGTGATAAGATATGTCATTGACCTTAAACATGGGAGTTTACCAGTTCAAGTTACCAAATTTTCTGACTTCTGTCTTGAATGGAATTCAAGAGAAACTAGACCCCAATTAGAGATAAGTCCTACCCAGGCAGAAAGCATTATTGTTTGGGCTGTCACCCTGGCTGATGGATTTTCTCACTTGCAAGAGCTGTGTTTCATCAGCTAGTTAATTCTTCCAGTGATAATTCACTTTTTAATGGTGTTATAGTTTCTTTTGAGTCCCTAACTGTTTCTCCTTGATTTCTAACCTATTTCTTCTCTTTAAAATTAAAACCATTTTGCTTGCTGCTAGGGCCAAGTTTCATTGCACATATTTAATGTGCAGCACATATTAGACATTACATGTTATATCAGTATATGTCCCACCTCTTTCTTATTTGGGGTATTACACTTTTCTTTTTCTCCTATTCAGACAAATCAATGCTCCTTACCTCTTCTTGTTTTCCACAGAAAAAAAAGAAAGTGATGAATGATGTAAGGCCCCACCAGTGACAGAACTTTTCCATATGGAAATACTATCCATAGTATTATTCCAGTGCTTTCTAAGCTACAAGGTAACATTTTCAAATGCACACAGAGAATTTTCTGTGCTTATAAGCCAAAAGAGTTTTTGAAATATTGTAGTGATGGACATATTCTTTATGAAGCCTAATTTTCCACTTTACATGACTTGATTTTCTTTATTCAAAAGCTTACAAATTCTGAAGAATAGCTTCTACTGATATAGGGATTTAAAGTATCTTTTTCCCTGTACTTTCCTGATTATCTTTAGTTGAGATCACATCCACAAATAATAAAATAGTTTTTCAGTCCTTAAATTCTGTTAGAATTATTTTTAAAGAAAAAAAACCCAAGGTCACTTTAATCACACGTGCATTTTAGAGATCCTCATTGGCATGAATCTTTGAATTTAAATTATTTGAAAGTACTAGATGAATTATAATCTCAGATTTCTGTTGTATTGGAGGTTGACTGACTTTGTAACCTTGATAAATAGCAGTGCGTGCTGAACAGTCCACTCTAGTATTAGCTACTGGTCTTGGACTTGGTGCCAAGCACAATCTTTAATCCAAATTTAAATGTTGTGAGGAACTTCAGGGAAATTTTGCCCGGGAGTTCTTTATGAGCAAGTCCCAAAGGAACATCATGAAAGGAAAAGGATGTGAAAAAAATGAAAGGTCTCTGCCAAAATCCCATCACTAGTGACTAAAATTGAGTCTATTGCTGATATCCATGTACATGAGTACTCTGCATTTCCCCACTTTTAGTATTGAACTCCCGCACCATTGTGCTTACACAGCTAATTATTATTTACTTTCTGGTCCAAAAAGAAGAAATGACTTTAAAAGTGAAAATAAATCCCTCAGCCATGTTTTGCCCCTACACAAGAAACACTGGCCACATGAAGATTCATGAAAGATTACTATAAAAGCTAAGAACAAACAAGGATTACTCAAAAATGCAATTACTCAATATACCCAGAACTGCCCACAGCAGTTTCCTCTTTAGGCTATTGACTTCGTAACCTTACCCAACCCTTCAGAAATTTCCTAGTCAACAAGACTTTTTGGAAGCTTTGTGAAGAAAAAAAAAAACAACAAAACATTGCTTTTAGTACATTTCCTTAAGACTGAATCACTTCACAAGAACTCAGACTAAACAATTGTAAAAGTTGCTAAAAGTACCAGTTTATCCTTGCAGAGCAATAAAAGTAAAAAAGCAGACAAGAAAGCTTGTTAGAAACAACCTCTTTAAAATACTTGAAGGAATATTCAGACATGTACTGAATATCTTTTTTTCTCTATTGATAGAAAAAGTATTGCAGCAGTGCTTTTTCTTTTTTCATTTTTTTATTTTAAGTAAGAGTTTCAGAGACACCAGTACAAAGCAGGTGAAAGATTTCTGGCTGAAAGGGTTAATTCTTCATGAAAGTTTGGGTCATGGTTATTCCTTCTCTAATTATTATTTTTATGATTGTGAATATTTGAACTTGTAAATATGATTCTCTACGTAAAAGCATAAAGTGCATTTTTAGAGTATTCAAATCACAGAGGGAAAGTACTTTGTGAGAACACATGGGCTCTGCATTTACTGCTGTTAACATATTCCTGTCCTCAGTGATGACCCTGGTGGGTTTACTTGCATAAACAAGTTCATACATACATATCAACATTAGCACTACTGGACTATGTGTCTGTAACAGAGTCCCATCTCCCTCCTAGTTATAGTTAGTGATTAATATTTCAAGGAAAGACAGAAATTAACAAAGCAGTGTCCAGAGGATTGTTAAGGATTAGATGAGAAAGTTGGGCTCCCATCTGAGTAAGTATGCTGCTGGATCTTTGTTTACATAGAAACTTGGACTGCTGCAATCTATTTTAGAATTTTAAGGCACATAATACAAATCAACTCCATAATTTCAGGCCTAGATCTTATGAGATTAGCCTTAAGAGGTCTATGTAGAAGAAGACACAGGACTGTTCTGTTTTAAATGTTTAACTCCCTTTTACAAGTTTTCCCATTCTTCAGTGAAAACTGGTGCCTCACACTGAAGTATCTCACAGGTTCTGCTTTCCAGATTTCAAAACCATAAACTCAACTGAAATTTGAATGATTTTTTTTTTAAAGTTTGTCTCATGACATTAGCCATTAGAAATGCTTGTAACCCAAAATGTCTATGAGGCTTACAGACCCTCAGTCATGGAAGAGGCCTCCACTGTGCTGCATAGGCACATAATGGAAAATTTGCCATCCTACAGTATTTAAAGTCTAATGGAGACTAAGCTTCTTTTTTCGCCGTTTTCTATTTTAGTAGGCTTTTGGAGGGATTGCAAAAGAGCCAATAACTCCCTTGCATACTTCATGAAGAACTGAGATAGCAGATGATGCAGAACTTCCTTCTCCAGAGAGTTACCTTCTAGGGTGCTGATGGAAGGCAGCATCAAGCCAGGCTTTGGCTCCCTCCTCAAAGTCAGATACGAGCACAGAGCACATAGCACAAACAAGTGCTCCCAGTTCTTTTATTTTTACTATTTTTTCTCTTTCTTTTTGTTTCAGTACTGGAGTTTACTACATTTCTTTTTTTTTTTTTTTTTTTTTTTTGCTTGAGAGCAAAAATAGGATGTTTCTAATGAAAGGAAACAGTAATTAACATAAACATGAGGCAAGACACAACCAGCAGCTTTCAAACAGAACTATAGTTAAATTTGTGCATTTATGTTAAAAATGCACATCCTATTCTGACTCATGCTGGGTTTAACAGTTACAAATTTTAAAGTATGTTTAGAAGACTACAAAGTAGATCACTTTAAGAAAGTCAAGTCCGGTACTCACTTTTTCTAGGATTTTATTTTAACAAATACTTGATGTTGTGGTTTGAGAACACAAAGCAATTTCTTCCTGGTATTTCAAATGACAGACATAGCTAATCTCTCTTTCTGACTTCCCATTCCTTTCCTGACAGCAGGGATGGCTGCAGAGCCGTCAACCCCCCGAGTGCTGATTGAGCTAAAATAGGTGCTGCTCCTAAATACACACTTTGAAAAAGTTTTGTTTTTCTTGAAACTCTGAGGTCTTTTTCTTGCTGCTTCTGCTTTGATGAGCTATTGCAAGCTTCCTGTCTACCTGCAACTGGCAGTTGACTATAGCTTTTCCACCCATCCAGAGTATAATGAAATTCCTGCCCTGAAAGGCGGGGGTTGTGAGATGAAGGAGGAAAACAAGCTATTGTTTAGCTGCCTGGAAGTGGCTGTGGCCAAGAACAACACGGATTCCTCTGGTGCCACATCTGTCACCAGCAGTCACGCTCCTGCCTAAGCCACACTAACTGCCTTGCGCTTCAGTTTGGAACAGGGGAGTTGCCAACACATAAATGAACAGATGGAGTCAGAGGGGCAGCACTGGCTGCAGCAGGTTGGGGAGGGCTCTCCCAGCAGAGCAGGCTGGACACAAACAGATGTTACCTAAATACAATTTTTCTAGAATCATTTTATCAAGACAGGGGTACCTCGGCAGTCCTGGGGCGTTTGATCAGTCATCGTTTCTATAAAAAAACATGCAATTAAATTTTAAATGTCATTTCACTCCAGGGCTCAGTATCAGGTTTCTATCACACAGGTCTCTTCCTCAGGAAGATTTTTTCAAGGATGATTTCTGAATGCGCAAGAAGCGAAAGAGGACAAAAAGTTCACCTAATCTCCAGAAAAATGGACCTGTGTTGAATAGCAAACCATGAATGAGGGGAGCACGAGGACTTTTTTTTAACAGTCTGGACTGAATGGCAAGCCTTGTTCTATAACCATGTGGAACATTCCCTACAAAATTTCTAATTAGCCAGGAAGTTTGTTTTCTGCAGTCTTACCAGTCTCTCCCAAGAATATTTGAGGATTTGAATTGCAAATACTGGCAGAGTACAATAAAACACTGCAACTAGAATAAAATGTCTTCAAATATGGAAGAGCAAATGCTGGTATGGAAGCTGAGAAGTGACAGTCCTTTCTCTCACTTATGCAAAGCAAACCTGTTTCTACTGAAAGAACTTGACTTCCTAGGCTCAGAGTTAGAAATGCAAGAAGACTTCATACTGATACACATCTTTCTCCGTTTTCCTTCCACTTCAAGGTCATTGCAAAGACAGAATGGGTTTGGTTTCCTCAGCTGGGAATTCTTACAGTACATGCTTATTATCTGCCAAGCATCCTCCTTTTTCCTTTATTTGCCTTTTGGAATCTCCTTTTGGCCAACTAGAAACAAGGCACTAAAGCTGAGAGCTGATACCAAACCCTTTTATGGTTAGCGTGGAGTTTGTCTCCATATGTGGTAACTGGCTACAAGTGTCCTCACGAGCATTCATTCTGACTAGGTTAAATTATCCTATAATGCAAAGTGACTTTTTACCAGGCAAAGTTAGAAAATAAGAAAGACATGAATACAGCTAGATTAAAACAACATGTAAGGCATTATGGAGATTGCCTATAAGTACGCTCAAATTAGGTAAACTATGTGAAGTGTGTTACACCCCAGCAAAGTTTCTCTTTCCCAGTAGAACTGCTTTTCAGGTAAAATTCAGGCATGTCCTAAAGAGGAACAAAGGCATTTTCTGGTCATTTGAACGTCTTCATCTAAGAAGAGAAAAAGAAAATCTGGCTGCCACCTTTATTTATGTTTGTGCTTTGGTTTTAAGTTTTGATACCAATTACATGTTATATATAACCTCATTCTTTCATGAAGGTGTCAGCACATAGCTGCAATTGTGTTTTACAGCTTCCCCAGATACACAGTGTAACTCAGTATCACTTCGTAATCAGGTGTTTTGGCAAAATTGGGGGAGATTCAGACAGGATTTAAGAATGCTATAATCAGGGCCATCGCTGTGGCTGGAAAGGAAGGAAGTCTGAAGATATTTTTAACATATCATGCTAACTTCAAGTCGTTGTGAGTGCAATACTCTCACTGTAGTCATGTTTGACTCAGACCAGAGCAGATTCAAAGTCATTTCCCTGGATACGGTCAGTGCAATTAATACCCTCAACCGGAGATTCATGCAGTATTAGTTTCCAGAATACATTTTTCCTCAGCAGTTTTAAGGAGGTTCAAAGTTTATATTTTATTTGAAGAAGTGGGCTTATTTGAAGCCTATTTGAATTGACAAAGGTTGTGCAAATTGACATGGGGTAAAAAGATGTGGGAACAGCTTTTCATTATTTCTCCTGCATTTATGCCACATTTCTCTGACACAATTACAGTTTCTTATCATTTTTCCGGGTAAAAATTCTACTCTTAAACTACGGATGGAAGTGAAACAAAACACAAAAAATATGCTAAAGAAAAACCAAAAAAGACTTGAAACCAAAATTGTGCCCATCCATAATCTCAAGGGGTCATATTTACAGTCATATAAAATTGGCACTGCCTAGTATAAAGATGTATTCCCAGGCATAATCAGAATTAAAACATACATTTACTTTTCTGTCTGCATGTTAATCTGCTTAGTATAAGAGACCAACTTGAGAGAGTAAATTAGATTTTCCTCTGACAGCTATTCCATCCACAGAATTAGTTTAACAGTTTATTGATGCTTACCAACACTTCAAACTTGGAGATAATTCTGTTTCATTCTTTAATGATGGTGCCTGAGCCAAAAATACCACTCAGCTGTAGTCCTTGCAGGATTTGGTGAGAGGTTGAATGGGAAATTCCCACATTAGCAAGCAGTTTGAACATGAAGCCACTGACATTGCACTTCACTGTTGTATTTTGGAATCCATTCAGGTGTCCAGTTCTACAGAATTCTCAAAATGTCAGAGCCGTTCCCCTTAAGGGTACTGCCCTATGGCTGATGTACTAGAAACCTCCTGAGTTAGCAATATGAGCTCAGTCTGGAACGACGCTTTATTTTCAATATAGGAAGGAAGCTATGGACATTCAATAGCTCATTACAAAGAATCACTTACATATCCTCTATGTATCAGTCCACTATAGAGTAAATCTAAGGAAGTAATTTATTTTGTCTACATAGAAAAGAATGTTTATGTTTGCATTTAAAATTTCCCAGAGGTTTTCAATTGCAGAGCATCAAAGAAAGATGTATGTAACCCAAGATGGTTTTGTGTGGGTTTGAGTTTCTGTTTCATTTTTGTGAAGGAGCTAGAGGTGTCTTTTCTCTCAAAATTAATTCCTAGTTCTGAGGAAACTCTTAGGAAGCCTTTGATGGAAAAAGAAGGAGACAGATTTCTGCTACTTTGAGACAGCAGCAAGTCTGAAAAAAATAAAGTACCAGAATGTCAGACAGTATGCTTTTGGACAGGCCATTTCTACCTTAGAAAGAGGTCATGTTAAAATCAACAAAAAAAAGATTTACAGCTTTAAAAAGCCATCAGCACTCATTTTACTCTCAGTCTTGCTCCCTTTATTTTTTTTTTTTTTTTATTTTTAAATTCTGAATAGTTCTGCACATGATTGTTGCAATTAATGCAATTAATGTTAATGCTTTTCTTGTTACATCTTTAAGGACTTCTTTTCAGTATAAAACCAAAGGAATATCAGACTCCTTTTCAATGTATAAATGTGAAAGGGTACTTTCCCTAGAGGAGCAAAAAGTAGAGCCAGTTCATGTTAGTTATGATTCCATTCTGGCAAGAAGTTAGATCATTTCACTCTGGACGTCTCTTTCTAGCTCAAGTAATAAAGACAGGTCTGGAAATCTGATTACTGTCTCTTGTCTGAAATCTTTTAAATAACTTAGAAAAGGTCTCAGTGAGAGCAAGAGAGGCAGAAAACCTATTTATAAAGTTTTATATGTAAAGTTTATGCTTTAGCCTTATTGCTTAGAGCTCAGAGTCTAAGTGATGTGATTACCAACATAAATGCACAGTATGTTATGACTGCTAAGCCACTTACTGATTTATTTGTTTATTCTGGCTACAGCACCGGAGAAACAACCTATAGGTTTTCTGCATTCTCTGTAATGATTTGCATCTCAGCCCAAAAAGCAATGGAAAAACAGAAAAAAGAAAAAAAAGCTGTCAAGAATAGCAGATAAAGATAAGCATTAGTTCACAAAATTAGTTATGCCCGTACACACACCTCCTTTGCTTTTCTTCTTTCAAAAATGAGAGTGAAGGGGTGTAGCAACAACAGGTGTAGAAATGCAGGTTTTTAAAAAGGGTATGGAAGGCCAGGATCAAACCACAGCAGGGAAAAACATCAAGATTTAGGTCCTTGTTCAGGCAAAATAAACAGGCACATTTTAAGCACAGAGTGTCTGCAGTAGCCATTTCATGTATGACCTGGAGAAAATGTCACTAGACAAATAAGTTTAAAGAAATAAGCTATGCACAGAAAATATCGAAAGAGCAAATGAAGGAAAATTCACTTCATAAGTAGACCTCTCTGACTGACGTTTATTAAACATCTTGGAGGTGTTCTGGTAAAATATTCTGTGCTGCAGAAAAGGATTTATGACTCTATAATTTGGAATTAGATTTTGTGATAAGGAGATGAGATATGAATCAAATGCAAGTATGGAAGTTAGTTCACACAAGCTACGCAAAGCCATAGCTGTAGTGATTAGACAATTGACGTGCCTGTGTAACCAGATGGCCACACAAAATCCACTGTTCAGTGCTGCTATCTCCTGTGCTTTGTTGATTTAGAAGGACTTACCATCAGGTTGAGTTGGTTTTTTTTGGTTATTTTTCTTTTTAGGGGCACTTAATTTCAAACTAGAGACTTTCTAAACGACTCACATCTACTTTTCAAAATGAAACAGGAACAGTGTCAGTGCTTCTTCACTCAAACTGTAGAAGTTAGAGAGTCACTGAATAGTTTGGATTGGAGGGAACCTTAAAGACCATCTAATTCCAACCCCCCTTGCCACAGGCAGGGACATCTTCCAATAAACCAGGTTGCTCAAAGCCCCATCCAACCTGGCCTTGAACACGGCCAGGGACGGGGCAGCCACAGCTTCTCTGGGCACCCTCTGCCAGGGCCTCACCACCTTCACAGGAAAGAATTTTTTCCTAATACCTAGTCTAAATCTACCCTCTTCTGATTCTCATTATGGAGTCGTCACACCTTCATCTCAAATTGGTGAACACAGGTAGAGCTAGTTTAGAATATTCTGTCATCAAACTTTATCAGGAGAGAACCAGTTTTAGCAAGGTTTATGAAGAGAGAGATCTAAGAAGAGAATGTGCATTTTTGTCACAGGAAACTCCAAGTCCAGGACAGTCTGCTGAGAAGGAAGGCATGAAGTTCAAGTATCAGGTCTGTTGTGCTGCAGCAGAGGACCTGTACCCATGTGCCTGAGATCACAAGGAAGTGTTCAGACCCTTAGGTCACAGATTCCTGCAAAACCTGGTGTTTTGACAAACAGTCTCCATAAAACCCAGGCTTAGAACAAGAGACTTGCAGATCTGCCAAACAAAAGCAAAGACAAATGAAATCAAATACACCAAAAAGTACAAGTCCAATGGGTCACCGTCTGCTCATTTGTATACCAAGGGTTACTCACATGGAGGCAAGAGTAATAATCATAGACAGACATTAACCAGACAAAGGAGCCTGTACTGTGTCAGAAAGATATAATTGTCAGTATTTGCACAAAACAGCTCAGTTCTACAGAATTTTGGCTTTTAAGCAAAACCTACCCTGTCAGAAGACTCCTGATGACCTAACACCTAGGTTATTTGCAGGAGTCTCTAGCACCAGTGCTCCCAACAACCTCCCTTACTAGAAAGGTTTATTGCAGGATATATTTTATACAAAGTAGATTTCACAATTCTGAATCTTGAGGGTTCTCGAAGGGTTGAGCAGGCATTCAAAAAATACCAGAAAATGCTTGCAAATTTGTTTAACCTAAAAATAAAGAAAAAACTTATTCTGATTTATTTTTAAATCCTATTATACAGTAGAAAAGATCTTGAGCAGAACTAGAGAATGAAAGAGTCAGGACTGCTGAGAAGTAAGTAGTCCACCAGTAATCTAGCATCTGGCCAGGAGGCAATGCCATTTCCAGGCTGAGCTTAGTCATAAGACCGCACGTAGGTGCTAATGTGAAGCCCTAACTCTTACTAATCTTTCAGCTCCAAGTCTGTATGTAGCATTTTTATTTATTGACATACGGGGTGGGGTCACATTTTGCTAGCAAATACTGCAAAAGGTTTCTTTCTAAATGCAAATTATTCTTGGGATCTGCTTTTGACTCATATTGGAAGCAAAAGTGGGAAATTCCAGTATTTTGTAACTTTAATATCATCCCTATGACCTGCAACAAGAAATTTCAGAGAAGTTGCCTACTGAAAACTGTTTTTGCTGTTTAATAGCACCACGCATGGTGAGCCAGCTGAGCTCTATTTTTGTTCCCTGACAGCCTGCATGTGGGACTGGGCTTTCAGAATGGTTGCTCATAGGCAGATGTGACAGTCTCTTCTTCCTCATGTGTCCACCTACTCCTCATTTCCACAACAGAGAGGCTGGACCTTAATGCAGAGGTACGTCTGACCTCCTGAATATTACAGCTGAAGATGAAGCCAAGCTGGCACCAGTTTGCAGTGTAACCTGCCTGCATTTGTGAGACACAGCTTTCTGATTCCCTCTTTAAAGCCAAGATATTAACAGCTGTAGCCAGGTTTTATGGCTGTACAGCACTTGAACACAACCTGACCAGATCTGCTTCAGAACTCTGGGCCATGGAAACCCAATCCCTCTCTGAAAGCATCAGGGATACGTATTGCTATTGACAATCTGCCTGCCTGGCAAGCCCTGTAGGAACACAATTAAGTCTTCCTACTTGTTTAAAGTTCAGTTCAGTGTATATGGTTTCATCAAGAAGTTAGGAAATTTGTTTAGTTTTGCTGAGAAAACATCAAATAAAAGTTAAGTACCTAAATCACGTTTCTGCCTCTCTTCAAAATAGTGGGTAAAAGAAAACTTGGCTTCTCCAAAGGATTTCCTCAGCTTCTTTCAGTTCTCCCTGAAACACCTTTTCAGTAGCATAAGCAGTGAGTTTATAGCTAGGCAGATGAGTTCATTATTGGCTTTGGTTTTTAAGAATTACTCTATCATGAAGCAGTTATGACACTACTTTTCCAGACTTTTGCCTAACTCAGTTTTGCTTCTTATTCAATTGCGAGTACTTCAGGACCAGCATTTTTTTTTTTCTTCTTCTATATTTGTAGTTATATCTGTGTTTTAACGTAATAATCTGTGATATACTGTTGTGTTTGGGTTTGTTGGGGTTTTGTTGTGTTTTGTTTTGTTGTTTGGGGTTTTATTTCCCAAACAAGAAGTATCCAATTATACCCTCTTGACCAGCAGTTTGGAGCTCCTGGAATATTAATTATGTGTAGCTCATTTCAAGATTCCAAGATATGGTTGTATCCATCCTAATTAAATCCATCCCACAAGTGGAACATGGTCAAGTAAGTGGCAAGAGGTTAAAGAGATAATTATTTATCCTACAATGTCTTAAACTAACTTTGGAAATATGCTTCAACTGGATTTTTAATTAATATTTCCCTTAAGTGATCTCTATTTCCTTAATGACTTTGGGTATGTGTTAGCAGAATTTTCTGATGGTGGAGCTGGGGGAAATCATTAAGAAAGGAAAGAATAGCTTATTATACATGAAGAATGATTTTGAGGCTTAGAAAAATAATAGTGAAATGGAAAATAGTATGAAATTTAAACTCAGAGAAAAAATATTAATAAGAATTTCTGCTATGAGCCTATTAGGATTAGGCCTATTAGGATTTGCAACACAGATGAGGTCTGAATACATTAGTGGTATGGCAGACTCTCAATTTATAAGGTTTCCAACTAGATTTAGTATTTCAAACAGCGACGGAGAAGTATTAAAACAAGTGAAAATCTCATCAGGAATACTGTGGGCAATATTCCAGAAAAAATAATTCTAACATACAGCCCTCAGGTAAGGGAGGTCTTGATGATGCAGAAGTCTCTTCTAGGTATACATTTCTATGCTTCTTGGCAAACTTCACTCTGTAATTTCATTGTTTAATCTTCACTAAAAGCCTGTTCAGAAAAGCAGGCAAAAACACATTTGGCCTTTTGACTTGAGGTAAGGAGCAGGGAACACTGATATTAAAATAACTCCTTATTTTCCTTATGCATCAGTTTCCCCATCTGAGAAACAACAAAGTTATTTTCCCAGTTTTGTAAACATAATTAGGCTAATTAAATACTCATCAGTCTGAATGATGAATTAAGCACACTTTGCTCTGCCTCTGCCCTATACCACAACTCATGACACTGCCTAATACTACAACTGAAGAAGACAAAAACATCTAGCTTTAATCTAGGTACTGGCAGCACCTAAACTTACTACTGTCTCTTTTTGTGAGCCTTCAAAATGCTTCAGACGCCCAAGGCACTGCTTCTATACAGAACCACACCGGACTGCAGAGATTGCTGGGCTCCCAGGAGAACAGTTAGACTAAGTGTTTCTCCAGCAAAACTGGAAAAGACCCAGGACATAGGATGGCTTTAGAGAATTACCAGTCTATACTTACAATGAGTCCTTGCCAATAAGAAACTATAGAAACTACTGAAACATCCAAAGCTTTTCCTGTTGAATACTTGTCACTATGAAAAGGATGCAGGATTATGTGAGAAAAAACAACCAACCAACAAACCAAACAAAACAGGAACATAATTCTACTATTTACTTTGTTAGGGCACTGGAGAAAAAGAGTTGGAAATCCTGGTTTGATGCTTGTAGTTTCCACTAACCTCCAGCAAGAGATATGCAAGTAGGAGTTTAATACTCCCTTGTCCACAATAAGCAATGTTAACTAGACTGACGGAGCCAGTGCTTTCTTCCTCTCCCCCAGTGAAACTGGGATTTGCTCCTGAACACTGATATCACTTTAACAGGTCATGAAGGGAATGTTTCTTGCTCATAGCCTCTCAGAAGAGGAGATGTGATTAGGCCACCACTGGCTTGAGAAGATAATTAAACCCAGATGTTCTGTTTGCTAAGTACTCAAAACACTAAGACAGCAGTGGAGGGGGTACCTATGGGGCAGGCTAGCCAGGCACATCCTTTATGGGTGATTCACATGGTAGGAGGACACCCCCTGATGTACCAGGGAGGGATCTCACATATGGAGACAAAGAGCCTCCAACTCAAATGATGCACTGCCTGAAGAGTCCTTCAGCCCACGGCTACAAAGTATGATAGGATAATATCCTGAACGAATAGCCAATTCATGACTCATGTATATATGACTCCTTTTTTTTCAACCTTTCAGATGTACTTTTGGAAATTTTCCAGTCACTCAAGAGTCTTTTTATCCCCAAATACCACAAAAGATTAAGGTGATTGAGAAATCCTCTCTGCAAAGGGGGAGCTTATTTTTAGAAAAGCCTTCAGATGTCAGCTTTAATAAGTAGATGATGCCTGATCTTCATGGTTGCATTGTGATGTAACTTGAAATGGCCTGCTAATCTGAGAAAGCGTTATTTTTTGGAGAAGATTCATAACAGAATTGAGTATTGCAGTATCTTGTTTAAATGTTCTGTCATCTGGTGGTCTTTACAGCCTAGAGTCAAGTTCAAAGGCTCCCCTGAATGATACATGAGAAGAACTGCACCATAGAATTTGGATTCTCAACAGTGCATGTTCTGAGAAATAAATTGCCATAGATAGCTAGAAGGTAAATCCACAGTCACATACGACTTCCTCTCTGCCTGCACATAGTATGTCAGACAGGTGTGTTTACAGCTGAAAATAAAAAGAAAGCCTTATTAGGGCCTAGAATCAATCTGTTTTAACTGCACATACATTTAAATGATAGATGGAAGAGCAGTTGCCTCTGCTTTCTACTCAGTAGCTCAGTGGTACATGGAGATACAGGTTCACAGTGTTTTTCAGCCTTACGGAGTTTTGATCTATGCCTTCTTCTGTAGAGCTTTAAGTACTAGGCAAGGCTTTTTTGGCAAAGGAGTTTTTTTTCTCACCAAGGTGGTCTTGAGAGGTGGACTCAGGTCCGTATTCTAGACTAAAAGGCTTCCGGGTATTGTGAGAAAGGACATCAAATTTGTTAATTGTCCACTCATTCTTTGAGTCCAAAGTAGCAAGATTCATAGCACTACAGACAGCCATACAGCCAAACTCGGGTCTGAAGGATTTCATTGAGTGTGTAGGATAACAGAGGTGGTTCATCATAATAAGCCTTCTATTTGCTGTGAGGCAGCTGTCCCTTAGGTCACTCTTTTGATGAGCAGAACTTTAGTAGGAAGCTTCAATCTCCTAATTTGGATGGCTGTTGTGATTCCAGTTAATTAAAATTTGCCAGCTGGGTGGATAGAAGCCCTCCTCACTGCAGGTTCATATTGTATTCTGTTTGTAAATGTGCATTGGGACACATCCTGTCTTCATTTCACAGCCGTAAATAAATCAATACTAGCTTCTTAGTAGTGTCAGTGAAAGCAAGATTACTCTCCGACTCTTTCAAAGGTCAGATTTTAAATGGCATCATGTAGTACTGTTCCTCAAGGTTCTTACACATCTGCTGAATCATGAAACTGAGCACTTATTCTAAGATACTGTTCTCGCCTTCAGCCCCTAAGGCTCTGAACAGCTCTACCTTCGATTCCTTGTTGATTTTACATTCCAGGCTTTTAATCAACATACTATGTTGTACCACATCATACGCTCACATTTCTAGGAGGCATTTTGCATTTGTTTACATATTTCATAATATTTACAGTATCACTTTTAGCAACAGTGCAATTTCAAGTTAAAAAAAAAAAAAAAAAGCAGCCAAATTCTATCTGCCATAAACTGTGCTGAATGATTTCAATTAATGGACAGAAATATAACCACCTTTAGCTCTCCAATAACTTATTATTTTATCACTTGCTTTTCCCAGTTTTTCAAAACTCCTCTGTTAGTCCAAGCTTTACCAAAAATTAACAAAAATATTGAAATTCCCTTCAGATAAATTTCTTGGGCTGGGTGCAAGTCAGTAAGACCTGCTTATATATAATCTCCGTAGGAGATGCTGCATTAACACAGACTTCTCCATAATTGCAGAAGCATTTATTTTTCAGCTGACATGAATACCAGGAGAATTTAACAGGCTGAAATGAAAGCATTTTGCAGCATAATTTTGATGACAAAAAACTAAAGTTACATTGAATGGACAAAATGTACGATTCTAAAATCCTACTAATGGAGTACTGTGTGGGAAAGCCTAAACCAGAGCCAAAGAAGTCAGATACAGAGACTGACAGGTACACCCCCAAGTGCACAGCAGTCTTCCTTGGATGAACGGTCTTGATTTCAAGCAGAAGAGAGTTGTTCCCAGAAGTTTAGATAATTTATTAGCATGATGATTCAAAATCCCATAATGACGAAATTTGTTCCAAATAAGCCGTTACCTCCCCACACAGCTCTGCCATGTACCATGTATAACTGTTGACAGACCCACAATGGCGTTATCATTGTAATCTTCAAACCAAGGATCCAGAGGAGCCAGTTGTGGGGAGGCAGATGGATAAGTTGGTTTTAAGTTGAACTGGGACAGATGAAAAAAACTCTAGCTGAGGGACTGATACCTCCTGAAGGCAGAATGCAGCACTGCAAAGATATACAAGCTGACATCATAAAAGTAGCATGGGATGCTAGCACAACTTTGCATGCAATCAGTTAGCCCTTGGTTAATCCCCATAGTGATTCCTCTGGAATGAAATTTTCCATTCTGCTTTCATTTTTGCAGCTGTTTCAGCAGTTCTTAGTGCATCTATGTCAGATGTCACATGGTGGTTCTTATACTTCACTTTCTGTGCCTGATATACCAGGGATGAGTGATGAGTGACTACAGAAAAGAGAACGTGTTGCTGGAAGGTTTTTTGTTTCCTTCTGGATGTTGCAATCTGCTATATATTAAAATGAACAAGTTCACATCTGCAAAGTGAGGCGTGAATGTTTATTTTATACACTGAATACTTGACAGATTCCCAAGCTTATTAATTTCCAAAATATTATATAGTTTATTATATTACTTATTTTGTTTGTATGGTGCCATTACAAGTTAGAACCTGTTAATAACCTTGAAAATGAAAATAGTATTACTTAGCAGCTGTAAACATTGTTCCATGAGCAGATTTACTTAAAATAACTCAAAATACTGCCCTAAGTTACTAATGCACTGCAAAAGAAATGCACTTAGTATTAGATAAAACACCTATAAATCAAAACTAACAACCTTGGAAAAAGAAATGGAATAGGTTTTCATAAAGCATTTAGAATTTTCCACTGTTTCAACATGAAGCAGCTACTCTTAATACCATAATATTCACATGAGAATTGATGCAACAAATCTGACTTCAGTCTGATAGCTGGATTAGCAGTTTGAATTAGTCTGTGCAACGAAAAAAATTTTTCTCATCTATTCAATTAGCATTAATCTCTCTAATTTTCTTAAAGTCACATATTAATCTCAACTAAAATTGCAGGTGTTAAATGTACATTTACAATAACTGGGTGCTTGTAGTACAAGAATGTTTGACTGCCCTTCGTTTGCAGAAAGAAAGAGCATGATGGATAAATGATCTTTCAGTGGCTAAAGTAGTCCTAATTTGGCTGAATTGCCCTCACAAAGAGCTCTCTCATAAATATGAGCATCTAATAGCGCTGCCAGAATAAATAAAACTACGTCTATAAAACTGGTAGAAGAGATTATTACCTTAAAATAATAATTTGTCTCAAAACAAGTCTCTACTACAAAACCAGCACTGATTTTTCTATCCATCAGCAGAATTCTGCTGCACTACAGTATATACACTAGTATAAAATGGATAGTCAACTGGCTGTCCTCTGTTGCCTTTATCAAAGCAAAATTCCTACTGCTTTCACAAGATATAAGACACTCATGGAAAAGCTATCACTATAGCACTCATTAAAACTTAACCACACACAAAACTTTTTTTCTTGAAATATATGAAACATAACAAATGAGGTCATATGCCAAATATTTTTGTAATAATAAATACACAGGCATGCAGTTAAGAAGAAGATGGGTGGCAAAATCTCCTGAACACTGAAGAGGGAGATACAAACTGGACCACAAAAAAGGCAGTAGCTCAGTGTCTGTAGCTTTACCCAGCTCTCGGAATGACCTGCTTCATCATGGCCAGGTGTGTCACTCAAAACAGAGCTGTCATTGTATCCTTCATCCCAAAAGATCAAAATTCATTCATCAGGCTGTAAACAGGACAGTTGAATTGAATGCAGAGAACCCACTGTTGAACTTTCTCATTAATTTCCAGTTACATAAAGGCATGAGCACTCTTTATTAGCTTTTTTTTTAATTTTATACTGAATATAATGGAATTAATATTTCCCAGTTCAGTCGTTCCCAGGACTGAAATGTGCTGAGCTACAGAGGATCAAGTCATATTAGCTTTATTTAGGCATGAACAGGTTTACACATTCTATGTGCATGATAGGACTCCTCACGCAGAAGAGTTTTAGGCTCTCGTCCAACAGTGTAGTGGGCAGGATTAGGAATCTGATTCTACAAATTCATTTAGATTAGCACCCTTTGTGATGATTAAGAACTATCATCTCAAAACTGGTTTACATTTTCAAAATATGTCCTTGTAATGACATTTATGTTTTGCATTGATTAAGGGCTTCGTCAGGTCCACCCCTATTTACACAATTCATTCTGGGCATTGCTGATGTGCTTTCTGAATGAGAGCCTAATTCTGTGAGGTGCTGAGTTGCACCTGAAAAGACCATGTCACCCAAGACTCAGTTCAACCAGCCCTTGAATGCTGCCAGGGATGGGGGATTTACAACTTCCTTGGGCAACCTGTTCCAGTGCCTCAGTACCCTCACAGTAAAGAACTTCTTCCTCATATCTAACCTGAACTTCCCCTGTTTAAGTTTGAATCCATTGCCCCCTGTCCTATCACTACAGTGCCTAACGAAGAGTCCCTCCCCAGCATCCTTACAGGCCCACTTCAGATACTGGAAGGCTGCCATGAGGTCTACAAGCAGCCTCCTTTTCTCCAACACTTTCAGCTTCTGGTTAAGTTGAAGACTGTTGACAGTGACCAGTAGGCTGAGGAAGCACTGGGGAATGACAATATCACAGTTTATGTCTACAAATCCACTCTAAATACCTAACTAGATATAGATTATTGTCTAAAAAGAACATGGTATTTTTTATAAATTCTAACATTAATGGAGTGGTACTTTTTCAAAATAGATAGATTGTGACAGGGCACAACACATAACAGTATCAGAAACTTAATATGAAATATGTACTTCAAAGAACTACTGTCAACCTGAGCACATTTTATGGGATGATCTGTGATCCAGATGGTAGTGAAGCTGAATTCTTATTTTTTCACGGCGTTGAGGAATGAAATACTGTGATTTGATGCCAGTGTTTGATCAATAAAGAAAAATGTTGGCAATACTTTGGAATATTGTGCATTCTTAACTGGATGACGTGAACTCCGGTGATTAATAGTGGTGCAGGCTTGAAAAATTACTGGAAAAAGCTTTAAAATTATTTTCCTTTGTAGTATATTTCCATTCAGTGGATTGGCAAGGAAATAACAATGAGAATTTACTGGTAAGAATAATCTATCATTTGTACATTCTTTATACTCCTGTCCAACTGGCAGTGCTTGAGTCCCTGTTTAAGTTTGCTGCAGCACTACCTGGATCTCTAGATATAAAAATTAATGTATGATTTTAAATATTAATAACAAAGTAGGCTTTTCACTATGTTTTGCTGCAGTGCTCTTCACTATCTCATATTATTCTAATATATTCATAATCTGCAGAAATTCTACCTATATTTATGAAGAGAAATGGGCAGAAAGAATTTATTTGGTAGAATTAAGCTCCTAAACCCTCGTCAATAACATTTTTTTCTCACGAAAAAGAAAATCCTGTAGAATCTATACCTGCTTTTAAAACATATTAATGAATGGAGGGTTTAAATGAGATCTGTTTAGGATTTCTAAAAATATTGGAACTGTTGCTGTCCACTAAGCTGACTTTATATTTTCAAAGAGTTTTCCTTTTTCTGATTTTGGAAAAATGCATGGGATGAAAGCCTCCATGCTAAATTTTGAAACTTATTTCTGCCAAAATGATTCAGATAGTTCTGTGAATGATGAGAGACTCAGTGTTTATGATTTTCTATGCCCCCCATGTGAAAGCTTTTTTCCAGATTTTTACTGATTCCAGGTTTTAGAAAGTGATATTAACTATTATGGTGAACATGTGCCTGCTGCTTTTTTATTTTACATAAATCACTCAAATTCAAAAAACTTGGAAAATTACAATTTGCACGTGATCAGTAAAGTCTTAAATTTTATAGATCAGTTCCTTGGAAGCTCTTTGTCTCTTCCCTGGAAATATTCCAGATGGCCTGAATAAAACTTTGGTGTGCTTCTGTAGATGATGCCAAGCCTATATTCGGCTGAATTGTTAGCATATATTCTCTCCAGTTGGCTCCAAGCAATGTGGAGCAGGGAAGCTGCCTCATTCAGAGGTAGAAAGATTTTGTCAATAAGTAAATGTATGCACCACAGATTGAAATAAGAGAGACCCGGGAAAAATGTCATAACTAGTGTGGCAGACAAGACAGTGGGTATGTTTACATTAGGGGTTTAGTCTGGGTAAGAAAGACACTTTTTGTGGCAATGACATCTCTTGCCATTTATTATCATCTCATAGTTCTCTTGCAGAATTTCATACATACTGCTAGAACTGAAGATATTATTGCTGATGTCATCTGGTTAAAAAGCACCCAGAAAACTTATCTGGCTTCTGACAGGTCACACAGTCATAAATAAGCAATTTGCTGTGTACCTAAGCAAGCCTGTCATCTGGGCACATCTGGAGACATTCAAGTGCGTTCTTAAGAGCATATGCATTTGAAAACTGAGGGGCATCTGAACTGGGGTGTGAGTCTTAGAGATTCTAGGAGTGTTCTACACTGAAAGAAAACAGAAGAAAGTGAATGCCTTGAGAGAGTACACTTGTATCCAGAATGCTCCTACCTATGCCATGGAAAAATACTGACTTCAAGATGTGTCCATGCTAAGTTCAGCAAACATGCTACAGGGCCTAAATGACTTACCTACATTCCTTTTTTACATATTAATTTTGGAAGCTTATCAAGACCCCAATGAGCTACCAGGTGCCAGAAGTAGCGTTATTTTAAATAGTTTGGGAGACCTCTAGTGGGCCTCCTTCCTGTAATAGCTCTCACAGCCTACCTAAAGTCAAGTTGCATTGGCATGTAGCTTGGACTATGTACATGTATGTAGTTGACCAAATAATTAGAATTATTAAATGTGACTGCTCTAAAGCAATGCTTATAAACAGAAATCAAACAAAAGTATAGTAAGGACTTTGGTTCTCAAATGTTTGAGTCAATTTGAAAACTTACTAAGCTATGCAATGTTGAGCAGAACAACATCAATATGATTAGAAGCCTGCATTCAAATGCTTATCTTCTGGTGTATTTATAATTACCAAGTCTCATTTTAGATTTGCAAAACAGAAATGGCATTTTATTTAGAGTTGTAATTCAAGTGACCAAAGCATGCTCAGAGCATCACCTTGTCTGGTTGTGTCTGCACAGTCCACACTGTATAAGCATCAACATAATTGAAGCCTCTTGGGACTTTTTCTTCATTATATTTTTGAATTTAAGATAGAAACAGGACCACAAATCTTCAACTTGTTTACAAATTCAGCAGGAATGGACATTAAACCTGAAATACTAATATTTAGTGCTACCTCATTTAAAGGAGTACTTTCTAATGCAGGAATGATTTTCTGGTCAATTCCATGTGCAGCCTCTTCAACTCACATTAGTAAGATTACAAGAATCATGCTTATTTGCACAAATGCCTATTTTTCTACTGCTCGGTGATCATGAGAGCAGAATATGCTTTTCTAAAAGATAGTCAATGTTTCTAATGCAATTTCTGTTTCCATATTGATCACTTATCCATAAAAGATTTTGTGCAAACATAATACTTAATAACTGCTTAAGACATTGCCCGGTTAAAAATAACTCCATGATGTCAACAGAAGCATTTAAACCTCAACCCTGTTATACCAGCAACTAATTCACATTAATACACTGAAATCAAGAACACCTTGCACATGTCAGGATAAGCAGATATTTATTAGTTTTACATTACATGCTGAGGTTCACAAAAAATACTTTGATATCTTTAGTATGAACTCACAAGGATTATACAGGTACATTCAGAATACATGAGAATATAAAAGTATGTAAGTATCAATTCCTTTTTCTTCCCCATTCATATTAGGAAGTGAAACCAGCCATGAGGAGAAAAGCAAATCTCTTGTCCTCACAGTGGTCCTAATCTTGCAAAGGCATATAAATGCATAGTGCTAACTCTTGTGAGACTTGGATTTGGCAGAAATAATTGCTTTTGTGGAGTTACACATCTCCAGAAGCATTTCCCTTTGGTTGTCCATCATGCATAAACATGGGTTTATATCTCAGCCTTTTCCTATTTTCCCCAAAAATACTGTATTCCTCACCCCATTACACCTCAGGAGAGGAGACATCATGTAGGAAAAGGAAACTTGCTTGTGATATCTACAGCCCCTTAAAGACAGTCAAGATCTCTTGGCACCAGGACAAACCATAAAGGGCAGTCTGAAAACCAATGCCTCTTGCCATTCTCAGCCCACTTCCACAAGTAACTGAGGGAATCGTTGTTGTAAAGTGGTGAAGGGACAAGGGTTAGAGTGTGTGTTAACTGTCCACCTCTGTCAGTGCTCTGATGATGTCGTTTTGACTTTGGTGAGGGGAATTCTTTTTGTCCATGTAAAAGAAGTTTGTGGAAATTGTGTATGTATGTATATTTTAAGTTAATACTAATTACAGAGAAAGCCTTTTCATTTCAAGGACATTTATAGTTCATGAGTACAAAGGCTATACATCACCAGAGTAGGAAGTCTCTGGTGTCCTAACAGGACAAATTTCCACTGCCATCTCTGGTAGCTAGGTCTCAGTAACAATGAATTCCTGTGGGATACTCCAGATAAATCAAGTTTCATTCAAGTACAAGAAAAGCTGCTTCAAAAAGTTCTAAATGAAGATGATAAAAAAATCAGAGCCATAAATCAATCTGAAAATGTGTCAAATGAGCATGGCTATCCTACAGAGCAAATTCTGTGTCTCAAACTATTTGAAGATGGCAGTCAATGGAGAAGTCTGTTGCAATATTTAAATTAAAGAATATGTGACACACAACTTTATTACAGACTATATTACAAAGCCTTTGGAAAAAAAAACATCTTCGTTACACCATCAAAAAGACTATATAGTGTTAACTAAGTATTTGTGAGATGAGATATGGTGTGGTGACTGGTACAAAAGACGAAGACTGAAGAGCAACTCTCAGCACAGAGAAAAGTCAGCAATACAAAGCTTTGTGTAGTTAAAAGTATTTATTATGGATGTAGAAAAGAATGGGAAAGTTGTGGTAGCAAAATACAGGTAAGTCTTAACAATATCCAGAGAAATATGTACTGGGCACTGGAGTCACCAGAAACTTAGAGGCATTAACACTGTGGGCCCATGTGAAATTTGGTATTGGCAGCGCAATGTGCACTAGCAGGAATGATCTGAAGTACACAGACATTAGTTTGTCATAGTTATCTAACCATTCAGAATATTTTAAAAATGGCAATACTTCTGTGGATCATTGAATAAGTAGATCAAATAAAAAGAGAAAGGCATGCATAACAAATATCATATATAATAAAATGTTGTCTCTTCACTATATATGTTAAGATTAGGCCTTCACTGGAATGTCATGTTCTGTTTGTCCCACCCCAAGTAAAAAGTAATGAAAATAGATGGGATTCTGAAAAGCTTAGAGGTATAGAAATATTCACATTAAAAATAAATTAAAAATGCCTATCTGGGAAGGGATGTGATAGAGCTATAACACAGGAACAGCCAGGGAAGTTAAGTCGTTTATACTTACCTATTTCCTAATTTAAACACATAGATATATCTGGATGAAACTGGAGAGCCATTCAAAAATAAGCTAAGTTGGTGATAAAAGCTTAGCAGAAATTTCAGAGAAGACGGGATGCTTGTAAGGATAGAGATTACTGCACACAACATTTTGGATGGGAATAACAACAAAAGCATTTCTGAAAAGCAGTAGAGCCTCAATGATCAAAACTATATCCTGACCTTTGATTACAGGAGTTTTAGAATGAAAGCTTCCTCTCCTGGCACTGTTATTCCACATTCATCCACTATGCGGGTTCTTGCATTTTCCTTTGAAAAGTGAAAGCAAGGATCTTAGAATCATTTAGGCTGGAAAAGACCTGTAAGATCATCCAGTCCAACCGCTAACCTACCACTGCCAAGTCCACTGCTAAACCATATCCATAAATGCCACATCTACATGTCTTTTAAATAGCTCCAGGGATGGTGACTCAAACACTTCCCTAGGCAGCCTGTTCCAATGCCTGACTACAAGAAATGTTTCCTAATATCCAATCTAAACCTCCCCTGGCACAACTTGAAGTCATTTCTTCTTGTCCTGTCTCTTGTTACTTGTGAGAAGAGACTGACCCCCACCACATCGCTACAACCTCCTTTCAGGTAGAGAGCGATAAAGGCACACTTGACCTTCTTTCCTTTAGGCTAAACAACCCCAGCTCGTCCTCATCTGCTTCGCACAAAATGTGCTGTAGACCCTTCACCAGCTTTGTTGCCCTTCTTTAGACATGATCCAGCATCTCCAGACGAAACATTGGTCTGATGAAGACTAGATTTTTAAAAGCTATGGGAGACATTAGATGCTTTACTTTTCATGTGCACAGTGAGAGACATTAGGTCCAGGTTTTTCAGAGGGAACTTGTCATAATTTTTCCAAAATACAAAGAATCCCAAAAAATCTCAGACAGTGAAGGTTAAGTAATAGTGCAATACTTCATTTATTTGATTAAAACCCTCTACAGCTTGTAATCAGCAGTAACATGTACTGGAAAGCAGTAGAGGTTATTTTTGTTTCCATTTAAAAACAACAACTGTGAAACCTGAAAAAAAATAATCATGGCAACAATAATAAAAGTACATAGTCTGCTTTGTGCAGTACATTTCTTTCTTCATGCTCTGTGAGGGAAGGGTTGCTATTTGTGGTATGCTCCAAGTCTGCCTTTCAGAAGGCGGCCCAGCTTGGCTGGACAGCTTTCAGTTGCTACTAGAAATATGTCACTTATTAGGAACAGAGGGGATGTTTATCACTGTCTCAAGGGTTACTTTGGCTGAAGCAAAGAAACAGCTCAGTTATATAATGGAAAGAGCTGGGTCAAAGGATAAGAAATTTATATAGTGTGTGCTCAAGACTCCAGCAATGCAGGCTCAGTTTCTCTCGTATATCTTGCTCAGACAGTAAGACAACGGCTATACAGGGTGGTCTATCTAATATCTAATGCTTGGTTTTGTTACCCAGACCCATCATGTAGTCAGGGTTCAAACCCTCTCCCCAGTAATCTAGAAACACCAGCTGCAGTAGAAAAGCTTGAACACAGCACCATCTTAATGGGTGCTGAGTATCAGCTATCCTTTCAGTCCTCAGCAGCATTAACAGGGGTATACTCCTTGCCATAAATCCAGTTGTGATCTCTGGTGAAACAGGAAAAGAAACCTAACCATACCTCCTTTACAGGTACCACTTCACTGAGCACTGCACAGCACTTTAGCAACAGAGAAACAGTTATAAAAAGTTGAACCTGTGCTTCCATCTGTTCATATAAATGCTAGAGGTCGCATTTTAGGATAGCCCAAAACCTACATCCAGCCTTTAAAAAGCCTCCTCCCCGTGTTTTAGTCCCCAGTACCAAGGTCATGCTTCAGATGAAATGTTTAACTAAGCATCAAATTGTCAAGCAGAAACCTAATTACCACGATAACAACCCAGTAAACAAATACCGGGAAGTCAGCACCACGTCTCACCCTAATTACCAAACCCAGAAGTTGGCCCCGGACCACAGTGACCTCAGTTCCACACCGGGTGTGGAGGGTGGCCCTTCGCGAGGCCGCCGGGGGCTGGGGCGGCGGTAGGCGGACTGCCTCAACCCCCTGCGGGGAAGAACCTCTGAGGCAGCCCGGGTACCCTCACCCCGGCACCTGTTGCGCCGCCATTTGGCCGTGAGAGAGGGGGCAGCGGCCGCGGACTGCCCCGCTCGCCTCTTCTTCCCCACCATCAACTTCCCGGGGTCTTCCAGCCGCGCCAGGTGCCGCCCTCTCCGCGACAGGATGGCTGGCGGGTGAGGAAAGCCGAGCGGCACGGCGCAACTTGGCAGCGCACCCCCAAGCCGCGGGCGCGGAAGGTATTTCAGCGGGAGCGCGACCTGCCCTCCCGCCAG
>JANRGW010006891.1:9156-22652 GCA_024733675.1 Psilopsiagon aymara | reverse complement strand
TGTCCTGGGTTCGGCAGTAGCAGTCGTTTTTCTCCTTCTTGGTAGCTGGTGTGGAGCTGTGTTTTTTTTTTTTTTTTCTTGACTTTCGGCTTGTGAGCAGTGTTGATAACACCAATGTTTTGGTTACTGCTTAGTACGTTTTAGTCTGGCCAAGGACCTTCTGAGTCTCATGCTCTGCCAAGGAGGAGGGTAAGCCGGGAGGGAGCAGAAACAGGGCACCTGATCCAAACTGACCAAAGAGGTATTCCATAGCATAGCACATCATGCCCAGAGGTATAAACTGGGGGCAGGAACCTGGAAGAGGGGAGTTCACAGTTCTCCCTTTTTGGAGTGGGGGGGAAGAAGGAGAGGGAAGTGAGTGAACAAAACTGCTTGTTTTACAGCTTAAACCACAACAGTTCTTTTAGGAGGGGGAAGTGAGTGAACAAACTGCGCGGCTGATTTACAGCTTAAACCACGACATTTGTTTTTTTTTTCTTGGAGACTGTTTGATCCTGATTTTAGTAAGCATGCAGAGGAAATGAAAAAGAATGCTTAGCATGTGACCACAAGAAGACTAAGGTGTTGAATTCTGCTCTACTCATATATGCAGCTGTTACTAGGAAGTGTAGTACTTATTAGTTCACTTACAACCATTTATGCTTATCTAATTTTTCATCTCTAGGGTCCAGTTCTGATCCAACGAGATCCTGAAAACATTAATACTTGTCTATCCGTATGTTCGCTGTGAATTTACAAGGAAGCAATAATAGCAGACATGACAGGAAATTGATTTCGGTACATGGAGTCAAATAGAGGTTATAATGACTTTCATTATGAAATACAGTGTATATACAGCAGTCTTGTTCATGTATATACTCATAAATGGTGACTATACACACACATATGCACTTAGGTGTACATATGAATGTATACGTGTGCACATAAATGCATTCTGTTAGTAACAGCATGAACATGAGTTTTGATGGTGCCAAAGGGTAGTGTCAAAATGTGGCACAGATAAATTTTAGATAAATGCATCACATACATTTCCATCAGGTAATGGTGTGATGTTTAAGCTACTTCATTACAAAACTTGTCCAGCAGAAAGATACTCAAATTCATGTCTGTACAGTACATTCATATATATGTTTATATATCCATGCATATATTCAAAGAATATGTATCCTTTCATTTGGTGTTGGAATTACTAATTGCTGAAACCAAATAAGTTATGGGATGTTAACAGATTCCTTCTTTTCCTTGTTTGTGATGTTAACATTCTAGTCACTACTCCCGGAAGAAAACGATGAAAAATGGTAAGAAATAAAACACCTAAACCCATCTGTCTTTGGTTTTGCTGTTCACTCAACCTCTTGATAAGCAAAGTGCTGCCGTTTGGTGGTTCTTACCCCTACTTGGTGGCAGTGGTGTGGTCCAGAGGAGTCAAATCCTTTGCTGCCTTCATTTCCTACTTTTTTCTTATACTATGGTCAAGTATAATTTAGGTTTTTAAGAGGAAAGTGAAATAAATCTCAGAAGTTAATCCAAGCCTTGCAATGAGGAAAACAAAAGTATTTCTTGATACAGAATAAAGTGACAGTTCAACTATCTGACCAAAGAAGAGCAAATAAAGGAAATAAACGTGGGCTGTATCTCGCTGTCTGCTCTGTGCACCTCATAAGTTCCTGTCTTTTTACCTTCCTCATAAAGAGTAGTTCTGCTAGTTCAGTAATGCTCTGGAGACCAGATTTTAAGACTGGGGACATGTCTTTTTGCTGTAGCTCTGCATCATTCACCTCTGAGCTGCTTCTGTGATCTCTTCTCTAACCCTTTTCAGTGAGAGTAAATCAAGTGACTGCTAACAGCTTTAATAATAGGAAAAACCCCTTAATGTAGAGACCTTTTGTGAGATACCTTTTGTCAGAGACCTTTTGTCCCTATGCAGAAAAAGACAGTGGTAATAGCATGCTTCCTGTGCCCCACCAGCAAAGAGAATGAATCTGCCTCATTTTTTTCACTGCCTGTCAAGTGAACTGGTTTGCCCCTAAAGTGAGACTTAAGGGTACCTCATCTTGTACAAGGCTGATGACAAAATCAGAGAATGGCCTTAAAATGGAATGATTTTACATCTTAAGTAACTCTCTTATTATAATTTCTTTACCTATTTTGTGCTCCTCAGGTGTCTTCTTGGTGACTAAAGTGGAAGATAGCCCCAAATATTTAACACAAATTAATATTTCCTGACTGCAGTATGTGGTTTTCCCAGCTACACTAGAAAGAAGAACCTTAGAAAACAGGCATTTGAATTATCATTTCCTGCCATATGTTTCAATTGAACTTAATCCCACAACATTAAGTTTTAAGATTCATTTTGTTATTATAAGAGATGTTTTTTTCTACCTTAGCAGCATGAACATAGCAACAGTTGGTGTTTGAACAAAATGACATCCCATTTGAATATTAAAAGAACCCTCTGAAAACATTAATCCTCTTCTTTTATTAAACACTCATCAAATTGGAGTGTCTGATGTATAGCTGTTGGAAAACAGCAATGGCTAAGACTCACTATATACAAATTTTATTTTTTTTTAATTTTTTGTTTTTGAAGGTAGTCAAATCAAACAAAAATAAACAAAGAAAAAAAAAATAATCTGCAAACCCCTGAACCAGGAGCAGATTCTGGGTAAAAAGCTTCTCTGTTTATTTTGTTATTTCACACACAAACTTGTATTCACAAGAACAGGTGTTTTCATAGTAACTTCCTATGTTTTGTCATTCCTGTAAAATGACTTCAAACCACAGTAATTGTCCCAGGTGAATCAAAAGGATTCTCTGAGACATGCACATTACTCTTTCATAACAAAGGCAGGCTGTTGCAGAAAAATGTTCATTTTCTTATTTTGAATGGTCTGGTGCTTTGCCTCCACAATTGCTGCAATCTGAAATTCGGTATAAAATGTAGAAAAGCTCTCTTTTTAATTATTACTCTCACAGAAATGAGAAAGGTCATTCGTCTCATCACTGAGACAAATTTGTCTCTCCTAGCATTCTTCATAAAGAAGAGACATTAGATTAATGTTCATTTAAATAGCATGATTAACGTATGGTCAGAAAGCAGCTCATATTGGAACAGAATGAGTGTAAACCATCTAATCAAACAAAATGATTGGGTTTTTTAATTGTTTATAACAGTATAAGGTCATATGAAGTCCCTGCTAGTAACTCATCTTTCTTTTTCTTTTTTAATTCTTTCTTTCTGGCTCGAGAGTGATCGTTAATTATGATTAAAGGAAAGCAAAGCAGTTAGCTTGACAAGCTCAGGATTTGGGAATTATTATAGTCATTAAAGCACCTTCTGATAACCATATTAAATTTCATCATCCACATACCATCAGGTTTCTCTCTGTCATGAACAAAGCAAAGTACATCAAGTACAGCAGTGTCTCAAGGGAGTGGAGCAAGTATATCATCTGATCCAACTTCACTGAAGTGAGTGGAGATAAACTCCAGATTAATTTTATCACGTGACTTCCCAGCATTAAGAAAGTTAAGAAACAAAGCTGTCTGACTTAGAGTGTTTCTTAGTTCTTGCCATTAATAGCCCTTGGGAGATCCTCAAATTCACCCTCAGATTTGATTCATTGTTCAGCTTCGTGTTCTGCTTGAAGTTCCAGAGCAAAAAATGAACAGAATTCTAATTACAAGGGTCTGTTGCCATTTTGATGACACCCAAGTCCCTGGACATAATTCTTATTTCTCATTTCATTTTAAAGAGTTACATCTTAGCCAGGATGAGACATAATTAACTTTCAGAAAATATTAAATAAACAAATCCTTAAATCCATATTCATATGTGGATGATCACACTTGTAACATTTCAAAATTTTTTCTCTAAAGATTTGTCCAATGAAAGGAACTATGGCTGAGGTACAAGGAGTAAGTGACCTATGCAGAAACAGCATCTTAACCTTACAAACATAAGCAGAGACAAAAATTGCCCCTCCTAGTACAGCTTTGAACCCCTGTCACAGAAAGGCATAATGCACTATTTTAGCAGATCAGTCACACAGTGCCGTATAACTTCACACAGAGCACAGCAGTGGGCTTCAGAATTTGCTTACCTGCGAGCCACTCACAGCAGTGGTCAAAGGTTACCAGCAAGCTGATTAAAAATGTGCCTGCTAGACATCTTTCAGTATGGCACATCATGTCATTTTGTGCTATGCATTTCAGAATGAAGTTCCTTTCTCCTTTTAAGACATTGTCATTTGCGCTGTCAGTTTGCTTTAGACTGGAAAAGTGACGGACTTCTTTTGATAGCAGCTACCCAAAACACAGCAAGTCTGGAAGCACATTAAAAAAAACCCTATTTTTTGTCTATATCTAAAGGACAAAGAGTAGTCATTCTGTGAGTTTAAGAAATGTTTTTCCCCTTTAAAAAAAGATGTTTAATTAAGTGTAAGTGAAAGTGAAAAGCAAACAGAAACTATACAATATTTTCTTCCTCCTACTACACAGTAGCATGCTGCAGATTTTCTAAGTACATAATAGAATGAAAATAAAAGAAAATTATTGTGGCCATTCAACCTCAGCAGGAGGCATGAGGCCACATTTTGTGTTACTTGTTAATTTCAAAAAGAACTTCTTCCAGATGTAGTTTATGAGTGTGAATTTTTGCAGTGTTATGGGGGAAGTTCATAATTTAACTGGATTTGTTTCCCTCTCAAAACATTTTTTTTGCCTTTCTTGTATCCCTTTTTTCAAACATCTGATGTTAGGGTAATTTTCTGGATAGCATTAAGGATCAAGGTTTTCTTCTGGAAGTAGTTGTACCAGATTCTGAATGTACCAAGCTCTCCCCAGATAAAAGAATTTTCATAAAATTTGTTCAAATTTCATAGCTGAAGCCCTCAAAAAGAGAGTTAATCCACAGAACACCAAAGAAAGGACTTTAAACAAAATGAATGCTTTCTCTCCACAGAGAAATAACATCCATAGACTCATTAACCCACTGAGCCCTGATGTGAAGATTTATATCCAGGTGTGGTAATTCACTTTCTTTACATTATGTTGGCAAGAAGTTTTCAGGGCTGCATTTCTGGTTTGTTTATTTGTTTGTTTTTAGTGACTTAGGATCCTAAGTTTTCACACATGCAATACGTGTACATATCTAAATTAGAAGAATATTGAAGGATGCCTGCATAAATTATGTATTAGGAATAGATTCACGAAGACACTTACATCTGGAACTACAAAGGGACATGGGTACTCACTGACTTTCAAAATCCAGTTCAGATACCATCTAACCTTCATAGTAAATATTTCCTTTTTCACAGAGGAGATGGTTTGGATGAAGTGGTTAGACTCAACAGCTTTGATGTAACCATTCATTCCAAATACAAAATTAGTCCTGTAATTGGGTGCAATTCACCAGTACAATTTAGCCAGAAATTAGTTTTGTGTCATTGACATCGGTGTGAAACAGCAAATGACTAATGAAACAAATGACACAAAACTAATGAAAGAGCACGGTAAATTAATATGCAGCCCTTTCTATAAGCAGCTAAAAAATAACTCTAATGGCTTTCATTTGTGATTATCTACAGCCAGTATCTTAGAGAGAATCATTGATCATATTCAAGGAACTAAGAGCTGAACCCCACTACTGCCTACAAAAGTCTGTCGTACCTCCTACCACTCTGACAAATTGAGCATGAGAGCTGTCAATTATGCTAATTTTTAGTGGTGATCTACAGCACTGTTTATTACTTGAACTGTCCAATTTTTTTTTTATTAATATACTATGGATTAATATAACTTCCTTCTGGTAAGGTAATATTTCTATATTCTTTGTCTTTGGCCTTATTTATTTCAGATGAAATGCATTAAAATTAAACCCTCTAATTCTTTTCAATTTATTTTTTTTTTTTTCTCCCTGATATATAATGGATGTGAGATACTATTCAATGAAACTACATGGTCTTTCTTTCCTCATATTACACTTGCATTCAAAGGTGTTGGACAGAAAAAATGGCCTGCACAGGTAGTTTTGTTGAACTCAGCCTGACAGGAAATTACCTCACATAACAGCATCAGTAACAGAAGACATAAGACTAAAAAAATCTTCATAGAGTTCTGTTTTTCACCACCATTTAGGCAACAGAATTATCTTATAGTGTATCTTCTCTTCATGCCTTACCCTGGGGGTTTTTTTGTAGTTTCCCATATTTCCTTGAAAACCTTAGTAGATGTCCCTGGAATTTTAGTATTTAGAGTCTGTTAAACTGCTTGACTTGTGGTGAATAAATTTCACTGAAATGTTTCTGACCTTGAAATAAGGAGCTTTGTGAAAGCTTTCTTATGCTGAATTTATACAAGAAATGTTAATCAGAAATGGAGAAACAAAAAGAACTTAATCATGAAGGAAACCTTTTATTTTCAGAGATTTGTGACAAGTACTTTTACACAGACCCTATTCTTAAGGAGCAGCTTAGAAAGCCTAGGAAATTTTGCCTAGAAAGAGTTCTATCTCTTTTTCCTTTAATACTGCGTGAATTACAGCATTTGCTGCCTTTCTTGTGATATTTCAGTATTTTAAAATATGACCTTTGCCAAAAGAAAGAATTACAGAGAGATGCAAAATCAAAACAAAAAGTCATCTGTATTCTTTTGGACATTAAAGTAATAAGGTCTAGGGTCTTGGTCAAAGGTTTTTGTTGAAGAATTTGAGGGAGTTTCTTCTTTCACTTGACATGGTTCAAATTTAATGAGTCATAATCCTGACAGAAACCTGAAAATAATAATAGTTTCTAATCTCTCTCTCCTCCATTTGAAGCACAGCCAGAGCTGCTGAATATGCCATTAACACCTTATTGATCACATTGATTACTTTTTCCTAAATCCCTCCTTGTTTCAGAGATGTAACTGCTAATTCAGACACTCAGGAATCTAGGTCATGAGGTACCTTTTGCAAGATTAGCTTCACTGTGAAATGCTAACATCTGCCAACGTAATCCAGACAACCTCATAAGGATGTGTAGTGCATTTAGTAGTCAAATCTTGTAAACAAAAGTTATATAGAGTTTCTATATAATGGCACAATATTTTCTATAGTTTCTATACAGTGATGCAAGGAAAATGCCCTTGGAAATAGGTCCAAACTTGTTTTATGCAAATATTCATGTGACAATTTCTAAGGTTTTCAGAAAATGATATTCAGTAAATTAACTGAACTTAATTAAAACACTCTGGACCAGGAATGCTTACATGAGTTACATATAACACTTTAAAATCTCATCAATCATTGATGTGGGTACCACAAGGCAAAACAATTCATGACATTAATTGTGAGCAGTGATTATTTTTAGATTTTTTTCCATTTTTCTGAAAACTTTTGTTGCATTCCGTCTTCTCTTGAGCACTTGGGATACCCAGAAGGAAAGCACTGATTCTACTCACCCATCCTTAGTGTGTATCCCAGCTTGTACACACAAATTATTTCAATTTATGTCAGTGCAACGGGTTGATCTCATGCATACAAGTAAAATTTCACAGAAGAGTGAGAGTAATAGAACTATGAGCATAGCAAGCGCTGTGTGTGAAGCCAACTTTTCGACAAAAGTCCCATGGGAAAAGCTGGAAGGATAAGTCAAAAAGCACAATGAGCTGTAACACATGTTGAACTGTTACCAGCAGTAAACACTCAGCTTCCTTTAGCTGACCATGAACTGATAAGAGTAAATAATAGAGATCCACTGTCTGAAAAGAAAAGCATCCACCAGCATGAACTCTGGCTTTTGTGCTTTCCTGCAGCACCAATAAACCAGAATGTAACCTCATAGCACTTAATTGTGCACTGTTATTGGAAGTATATTATTGATAATAGCTATAATAATGGTGAAAAATTATTACCTGTGAAAGAGAAATTGAGAAGTTATTCAAAGGAAAACATTTAATTTATTTTGTCATCCTTTGTGTTTTAGGGCTTTGCTCTCTTCCAGGCATCTGGAATTTCACATTTCTTAATGATTTTCCAAAATTTTGGTGCTTCAATATTTTGTGTGCTCTGGGCTTTCTTTTCTGTCTGTCTTTAGAGGATACAGCTGTCTGAAGCACAAATAACAAAGTTGTCTTTAATATCAAAAACTTGTTACTCATGTCGGCACAGCACTCCTTATAAGTTAATTTATATTCAGGTGTGGATCTTGTTTATGAATTTTTAAATTTGTGGTTCCCTTTGTACTGAAATAAACTAAAACAAGCCTGGGAATATTATGCAGTAGTCTGTCTCTGATTACAGATGAAGTTATTCTGTGCCCTCTGCTATGTATAATTTTCAAAGATTGACTAATTTTTCAGAAACTATACAACTAGAGCCTTATTTCTGAAGATATAGACAAGTGATACAGACTTCCAATCACACGATTAGTGATAATAATAATGCTTAAGATCCTATTATCTTCCAAGTTAGATCAAAGCAGAGATGTTTAGACAACTTATTGTTTTTAAATCTTGCAGAAGGGTTGAAGCAGATCACATGAGGAAGCTGCTTGAATCTCATTCAAGAGAATTTAGGACAGACTTTATACATGACTGGGAAGGATGAAGCTACTATAATACTCAGCCTAAATCTGAGAAGTTTACAGCCATTAATAACTCCTACTTGAGACTCACAATTCCTATTTTTAACCCAAGTTAAAGACATGTCACATTTGTATAAAAGTGTAAGCAGTAGCTAAGGAATACCTAGACTAACATTTATAGGCACTGCTATAAAGAGAATTGAAATGACTAAGCTAGAAAAGAGATATCAGCTAGATGTCCAAATGCTTTAGTTTTGAATGTGTTTAATTTTGCATCAAAAATAAGAATTTTACTTGAACATATATTGTACTGTCCTGAAATATACAGGGTGAGCTTGAGTATTCTAAAAAATATTTCAAGGAAGAGCAGTATCTAACCAGACTATTGCTTGGTTTTGTCTCTGCTGTCACCTACAAACTCCACAAAGATTTTTTGCTTTTCCTAAAATCAGGTACAATGATAGTGGTAAGAGACACACAGCTCTGAAAAAAATCCAAACAAATGTACACATAAAAATCTTCCCATCACATTTTAATAGAAATTGGACTAAATATTGCATTTATTGATAACTGCATAATTTGTATGAAGGGATGCAATATGACTGATTGCTAAATGCTAACTTTAGAATAGATGTAGATGGATGAATGAACATTTCACTGTTGTGGGTTTTGGTTTTTGTCTGTTTGTTTTCTTAAGGAAAGTAGTTCAAGTCTGAACAGATCAACACATTCTTAAAACTATGCCTCTATCCTATGGGATTGTGCTCAGAATGATTATAATTTATGGATGGGTACTTTATTCAGTAAGAAATACATTGAAAATGTAAGCTAAAAAAACCAAATCCAAACCAACAAACCCCAAAACTATAAAACCAAAAAAATCACATACTTCATACACTGACTACGAAAAGTTGTCCTGTGTGATTTGAATATACTCAAGAATTGGATGGAAAAGTAAAAATAATTAATTTTAACATTAAAATTTTAATTGTCCCGGTATCTATCAGAAAACTGTAAAAATTTTAGATAATGCTCAAAAACAGACAAGACAAAGCTAAGACAAACCTTCAAAATGCCAATCTGCAACTACCCTTCCCCTAGAAATCAAACTTAATTTCATGAGAAATGCCTTCCAAATGTAATACTGAAATTCACCTGGAAGGCTGCCATGTATTTACTCTGGTATATTTAATGGTGAAACATATTTCAAAAGGAGATGCTCAATGCAATCAGAAAATGGGAGGTCCTTCCAAAGTAATTTGCTACAAATGGATATGCTGGAAAAGATGTTATATTAAGAGCTCACAGAGGGAACATAATATTTATGACAGATATTTAGCAAGCAGGACAAGTTGCCATAAGTCAGGAGTTTGGGGTACTGTTCCACCATTACTGTGTGGCTGGGCTAAACATTCAGGTTGAACTTCTTTTGCATAACCCTTTCAGCAACATGCTTAATTTTCTGCCAAGGCTAGCTTCAGATAATTTAAATCTAATTTTCACAATGGAACATTTGCATGTTCATTGTCTTTTGATCAGGGCTTTCAGTACTTCTGGACAAAGAAAGCCACGGTTAGAAATTCCCTTCCACCTACAAAAAAAAAAGACATTAACAGCATTTTCATACCTAAGAGGCTGATGAAGGACTTCCCTATGGCTGTGGGGCATTTCTCAATGCCTAATTGAATGGTGGCACAGAAGGGCTAAGTAAAGTCAAATTCATGTGTGTACCTCATGTTGATGCAACAAGTGATAAAAACTAAAACAATGGTCAATAACAGCAGTTTCAGTGTGATAAGATGGGGGTATTTTTGTGATGTAAAACTGACCTTGTTACAATAGCTTAGCCTGCAAGAGAACAGATAACAAAGGTGTTTTTTTATATGCAGAAGTACAGATAGCAAAGGTATTTTATAATTGCCCCAGAGACATTCCTTCTGCAGGGAAATCATCATTCCATATCCAGTTTTCAGCTGGATTTACCAGCCTGACTGTAACACACAGCAATTAGATCTTCTGAAATACCACATGACGCAACAAGTTCTTAAAAATCAGTCTAAGAAACTTGTCATTTCCGTAGGGAAACTAGTCAGCCTTGGAGCACTCTTTTGGGAACTGCCATTTCGGAGTCTGCCTCACACTGCCTGTTCTGAATTCCCCTGAAAAAAGAGCATTCAAGTCCTGTAGAGCAAGATGGCAATTTAGTGGCACCATATGGCAATATTATCTAATAGTGACATTTTCTAGGTACAGACACAATTTTTCCTAACTTCATTGATCAGTAGTTGTGATACATGCAAATGAGGATAAAAATCAGTCCTGGAGTGAACAGTGTTGTATGAAATGCCTAATCCAATGTATACTGAGCTCAGTGAGAAAAGAAATCACACATTATTATTGTAGTACTACACTATTAAATGCAAATGTATTTTCTGTTACTGGAGCAGATGTCATTTTGTCACAATGCAGCCAAGGAGGTCACTGTATTCCCACTTTCTAGTAGAAATTTCAGATTTGTCCTATCTTACTTCATTGTCTTCTTTTTATTCTTCAATGAGTAGTCTTTCTCTTTGTGCAAGAGATGCATATTGTTCAGAGAGGTAGTCAAAACACAGTCACTCGATACTGGAAAAGGGTGTGACAGTCTTAGCACTACTAGGAGAACTCTGCGGAAGACATAGATGCCTCTGTATACACATATGGGGTAATGTCAGGTAATGTAACTAATGCTGGCTGAGAAGCTGTGTTCACAGTCTTCACAATTTAGCAGATTACAAAAGTTGTTGTTATGCTGAAAATACTTTCCTGAGTCTTTTCTGAGTTTTGAAGACGGTAATCTTTACTCAAATAAAAAAAATCACTTGATAATTTTAAAGAGGCTAAATAATCAAGATTATTAGGGAAAACAAAACCAACACTGCTAAATGCCATTGTTCCTAAGTAATTTAAGCAGAGACTATGTTTTGCTAAACACATGTATTTTATCTTTGAACAGTGATAATTTCTTTTAAATAGCAAATGTTCCCTTGAAATAATATGCGCTTTGTTTGTCATTGTCTTTTTTGCATCTTCTTGACTTAATTCTTGTTGGTTTATGGCATTTATGTGAGGAAGGTACAAATTGGCCTTTGTTACCCATCAACCTTTCAATGCATAAACTAGGGAATATATTATTAATATTTCTGCCAGAAATTCTAAAATGTGATTTTATGTATTTTGGCCTTAACTCCAAAATCTTAAATACATTAAGATCTGTCAAAGTCCACGCAATGTTACTCAAGCTCATGCTGTTCAAAGGATGGGATAAGGCTCCTTGCACTTCAGGATAATATGTGAAGTTCTTCTGTTTTAAAGCATCAATAAGAATTAATCAAACTACTGACATGAATAAGAATGAGGCCTTTGGTTAAATTTTTTTGTATCAGAAATAGAAAAATCTATATTTTAGTAATTCATTTAGAATAAAAATTAAATTTTAATTAGTAAAATAAGAAAAAAAAAAAGGTAAAAATATAAACATTACATCACCAAAAAAAAAGAGCTCACATTTATGATATTGCACTAGGAGAAAAACAGCAAATTTTTTGTCATTCCTGGCTTGTGAATGCATTTGAATTAGTGCAAATGTGACTGTAGTACATAACTTCAAAGAAATACAGCATATCAGGAATGTCACAGCAAGGAAGAGGCTTGATGATATTCACATTTAAATGAAGCCAGCCATGTTTTTCGCATACTGAAAACAAGAATGATTTTCCAGTTTTCTTTAATTTCTTAAAAGCCTGCCAAATGTCAAAGGCTTTGGCAGAAAATTTCAATGTTCTTTAAAAGAAAGCCACTTAAGTACATAGGCAAAGCTGCTGCTTGTTCTACTTCGTTTTATGAGACGGGAGGGGGACTCCCTAGAAGGGGGTCACAAATTGCACAGTAGATGAATGCCTTATCAAACATTTTGTTTTATCTTGCACACAAAGGATTTCTCTTTAGCCATGTGACAATCCCTGTGAAATAAAACTGCCTATAAAATATTTCCTCATGGGAAATCTGGAGGTGATCTGTAATACCAAAATATATGCTTTAGATCCCGACTTCCTTATTTTATTTTTTTTTTTTTGCATCCAAAAGGAAGTCAATATTTAAGCAATTCTATGTGTTTTCTCCAAGTTGGTGAAAGAGTGTCCCCAGAATATGGGGACTTTTTATGGTGAAAGAAAGAAGAGAAAGATTTTTTTAGTTCACCTAATCCAATACATCTTTACAAGAGGATCTGGTGGGCATTCAAAGGCAATTTTCTTTTAGCCAGTTTAGATTTCCAGTCTTTTAATGTAAAGCATTTACAATCACAGCTCTGTTACTGGCCGGAGAAATGCATTTGTCTTGGTTTGGTGATATGAAAGAGCAGGTCAGAAGCAGGTTTTCAAAGACATCAGGGCTCCTAAAAAACACTGAAGAGCTTCAAAGTTTTGAAAATAGTATTGCCAGGTATGTGCTGCCTTGGACTCTTGACGCCTGCATGCCATGCTGAATCTGATAGTGCTCTTGCATTGTGTTCATCACTCCAAGGACTCAGGAAGTGCATAGGTAAAGTAGTATTTGGGACGCATTAGTTGCAAATGCAGAAATTATGTACCTGTGTTTGAAATTTAAGAATATTTTAGTTTCACTGCTATTCAGAAATAAAAAATGTGTATCTCCCATTCAGGAATGTGTAATTCCAGTGACTGGTGTATTTACCAGGTTTTCCTGGTGTTTCAGTATGTTCCATTGTTATGGAAGAACAGTGAAAATTGTGTAGTCCCAGTAGTACTGACATACTCCCAGCAGCAATGACATACTCCCAGCAGCAATGAATGCACAAAGTTTGGATTGATTTTTTTTTTGTTTTTTTTTTTTTTTGTTTGTTTGGTTTGCTCTTCTTTTTTCCTAAGTGAC
>JANRGW010006890.1:0-82646 GCA_024733675.1 Psilopsiagon aymara | reverse complement strand
TTTAAGTTGCCTGTCCAGGCCCACATCAGCACCTCTCTGACACACACTAAATTAATTTACCACATTGCCTCAGGAAATGAAAAATCTCTTTTGTTGAATAAGTTTTCTGCAGTTTTAGTGAGCTGAAACAATCTGCCACGTGATTGGGTATTAGAGTTCTTTCCCCACTAGAAATGGGAGGAAAGGACAGAATAATTCACTTTAATCAAAAAATTAACTGAATTAAAATCAATGCAGTTCAAAATGTTCTGTTGATATCAGACCCTGTATGACCTGACAAGAGAACTTTATGTTATGTCCTTAGGGAAAACAAAATCTCTCATCTTGGTCCACCCTCACAGAATGTCCATTCAAAATTTTTATAAAAATATCACAAAGAAGAGGTGTAATAAAGAACTACCAACACCATAAAGTAACAGAATTGAGGTTCTCAGGGCTCCTTTGTCTCATTTTGTTCTGCTTCTCTTCAAGCAAACAGGACACCAGAAAATGTGAGTGTATATTGTATGAGAGAGGTGACTACTACAACTACCTATGAAGAAGAGCAAAGAAATCCGGTATCCTGCATTGTCAGGATATTTAACTCAGTTAAATAGGCAATTAACTCAGTTAAAGACTGTGACTACGATAATGGGGTATGGTTTTGCAAATAAAATCTAGACTAAGGTTTTGTTTGTAAAACTTACTGCAGAAGAGCTCATTTAGCCATTTGTTCAGTTTACTAAGAGTGAAGAAACTTCTTTAAAAAAAAAATACGCTTGAAGATTAAGTTGTGAAAATTTGTGCTGTTCAGCCTGGAGAAGAGAAGGCTGCATGGAGACCTCATAGCAGCCTTCCAGTATCTGAAGGGGGCCTACAAGGATGCTGGGGAGGGACTCTTCATTAGGGACTGTAGCAACAGGGCAAGGGGTAACAGGTTAAAACTTAAATAGGGGAAGTTTAGATTGCACATAAGGAAGAAGCTCTTTACTGTGAGAGTGGTGAGGCACTGGAATGGATTGCCCAGGGAAGTGGTAAATGCTCCATCCCTGGCACTGTTCAAGGACACATTGTATGGGGCTTTGAGCAACCTGGTCTACTGTGAGGTGTCCCCACCCATGGCAGGGGGTTCGAACTAGATGATCTTAAGGTTCTTTCCAACCCTGACTACTCCATAATTCTATATTGTTGTCCTAAGTATCCTTCGATTCTTCAACACTCAAATGCTCTCACAGTATGTCGCAGGGGAACCTTCCATGAACCTCTGCTTTGAGGAAGACACTTCTTCCACCAAGATGCCCAAGACACCCACCAGCATGCTGCCATTTGCTCCCTTTCACTTAGCTCTTAAAGCTGACACAAGCTGAACAAGAGATGTCCTAACTCCACTGCTAAGTCACCAGAGCAGCACAAACAAATTTCATGTCTCAAAACATTAACTGTATCGTATTCCTCATGGTTAGTGTTTGCAAGTCATATTGTAAGTTTTACAAAGAGAACTAAAAGACAGCTCAGTCTGAAAATGTTCTTCAATTAAATGACAGAACAGAGGCTAACAAACCAAAATAGTTTAGCCATCTCATCTTAGGGCGATCTTTTTAATGGCAAAATATACACCTGATCTCTTGAGGGTCAATCAATAACCTTTTTAAAAACAAAACAAAACAACTTTTCCATTCTGCAGTTTCATGGTCCAAGTATATTTGCCTTCTAGCAATAATTACCGTAACTTACAAAAACATGGTTATATTTATAAAGCAATACACATAATTACAGAACCTGATAATATTATACCTGAATATTAAAATATAGTAGTAAAAATGACAGTCAAACACTGAGGCATTCTTCATATGAAAGTACATCTGCGTATTTATGATATTATAATAAAGGGTCAATTGGGTTTCAGGGGTTCATTTACAATACAGATGAGCAGGGGAAAAGGGAAAAGTCTATCTCAAAAGAAAATAAATAAGAACCATGAAAGGAAACTACCCACACTGCTGTGATCACTGAGTTATGCTTGGCATGAACATCTAAGTTTTTAATTTTATTGAGTTAATTACAGTTCAGGCTTCTGGGCAACATTTCCAATAGAGCAAAGCTTAATTTTCACAAGCTTGAAAAAAGCAAAACATGTATGCTTCAGATCCATAGAAGCAATGTTTTAACCAAGTTCATATAAACCACAATAATTATTTATGAAAACCAGAAGTTACTGATCAGTCTTAAGCTGAGGAAACTGCATTGTCAGAAAGTTGCTAAAAATTACTTGATGGCAGGAAAAGAGTAATAAGCCTATATAAGTATTAGAAAGTATTTTAGACTCCTAACTTCTCATTTGCTAAGAAATTATATCTAAACTATGACAGACTTTTTTAACTACTATAAACTGATCTTTATTATAAGCCTTTTCTTTTTTTAGTCATTGATAACTGACAAAGGGACAATAGTTATATAAGCTTTCAGCATGAAGAATAACTGAAGATGACAAAGCTGACGCTACAGGTGAAGGTACTGTAGGCTTCAAACAAACAAGTGGGCTCAACAGGTTTCAGTATGGCTCAGAAGTGAAGAAGCCTCCAAGTCTTTGCTGCTATCCCTAAAACCAGCAAGACACTCTTTCTGCAGCCATGCACTACTAGTTAAGCTCTGAGCATTTTAATTTCTTCAATAATGTTTTAAATACCCAAATGTTACAGCAAAGCTTCATTTTCACAAGCTTTTCAAAATCTATTGACAAGATTCAATATGCAGAATACTACAGCAATCATTCTGAAGTTGAATCTCAGATTATTTTCTTTTTTAAGTATTCATAGCTGCAAGTCAGTTCCACTGGCAGAAAGCACAGCATTTTCCCATTTCCCATTTCAGGCATAAACAACAATTTGACTGAATTGGCAAAATAAGTAACTTCCGTAACACAGCTGTCAGGCTTCACAGCTTAAAGCAAAAATACAGCATGTGGATGACTTATAACAGTAAGTGCATTTAAAATTTTGGGGATTTCAGATGCAGCACAGAATCTGCAGAAAGCTGCTTCACTTCTCCCTATGCTGCTCCTCTTCAGCATCAGAAAGAGAAGCCAACAGCAAGATCAGCAAGAGGTGAGCATGAGCACTGGCTCATGCCTCCCTACCTTGTCCCATTCCTGTTGGTAGAGCCTTGCCAGCAGGTTTCCCAAAGTTTCCCACAGACATAACAGTTGGTTTTGTTTTCTTTGGGGTTTGTTTTTTACCAGCTTTCCTACCTAACAGTCCCAGACATCCCATCTGATTCACAACCCACAAGGCAATTTCTGTGTTATGTATGTGCACACACAATGTTGATTATAAGTTACACTGTTGTTTTCACATTTCTTCCAAATAAGCAAAGCGGATTTAGATCAGGCTTTGAAAAATTTGACAACAGTGCAAAAAAAGAATATTCACTGAAGGTGTTCTGAAACATGATGAAGGCAGCAGTCCTCTGTTCACAAAATAGGGAAACTGTTACTGTGCCAGCCTCTCACTGTTTCCTTTGAGAATCAGTTCATAGAAATCATAAAACGGTTTGAGCTAGAAGGGACCTTAAACCTTATCTAGTTCCAACCCCCTTGCCATGGGCAGGGACACCTTCCACTAGACCAGGCTGCTCAAAGCCTTGTTCAACCTGGCCTTGGACAGACACTTCCTTAAACACTTAAAACACTTCATGAATCTAACTCTACAGGTTTCCTAGCAAACTGAACTACTTCTGAAGAACTAAACGTTTAATTATTAAAAGTAACATAATTGTATGTATTTGTGTGCACATGGTACTTTTCACAATTCTGTATGATTTTAAATGGTAGAATTGCAGAAGACAAGTAAGGAATCATTCTGAGGGATCATGCCGAAGGGCATTTTCAACACCAAGAGGAAAGTTATTCTCACTGGGGGCTGGGATGCCCAAGGTGTTCTGTAATTAACTGTCTTAAGTTTTGTTTTATGAATATCAACATTCCTATGTTCTGCATGTCACCCAGAGCTATAGGAGACAAGAAGACAAACTACCTCACAAAAACAAGCTTGCAGAACATGCATCTTAAGGTGTCATCACAGGTACATACCCCATGATACAAAGTTACATAAATGTTAATGCAAATGATAAAAAAAATCAGAAATAAGGAAAAGGACAGCTTAATCTATGCAGGCAAGATTCATATTTTTTAATGCTTGCAAGTGCAGTCAACAAATGCTGTATTTGTTACAATTGACTACTTTAGTCAGAAAGCAGAAAAGCACACTGTCTCTCTTCTACCATGGTATGTAGTCTATGTGACACTTCCATAACTGCAAAACAACTCTTGCTCACAAAAAATGAGCAGCAGATTGACCACGGAGGTGTGACACAATGTAAAGGACTTTTTCACACTTCCATACAGGTCATCCCACCTGCACAAGGTTACGTGACTAAACCATGCAATTTCACTGCCACTTACATAGCAAAATGTTCATTGCCACCTGTACTGACAATTTGTATGTATTGTCCAAATTTCAATCCAAATGTCATCTCTTCTCTTGGGAAGTTCCTGGTGTTTTTTTGTGTCCTTTCCTGTCACTGAGTGCTTTCCAGGAACGACACAGAAGGAAAATTACCGCCTAAAGGTTATTTCATCCAAGCAAAATGTTCAGTCTTAAGAGGAATAAAATTGAGACTTTTTTTTTAATTCTAAAACTATAATTACCTCCGCCCTGCAGCCTTCTATTCATCAACTGGTTTTATTCCTTCTAATGATTGATGAATGGTCTCTTCAGATCTGCTTCTTGACTAACTGTAACTGGACTAGCAAATTTCATAAAATAGCTCTAAATAAAGAGATGGACCTTCACAAACTGAATTGTTCTGCTTGTGTGACTTGAAGTAAGTTTCTCATTATCAAGAAGGAGAGTGACCATTACCAGCATTAATTCTTCAATATCATGAAGAGTTCATGTACATAATTCAATATTAAGTATAAAATTTGCACCTTTCCAAAACTTACTACTTGCTAAACAAATATTATTTTGCAAATTCTTCTTTGAGTTGCTATTTTAACCTCATTACTTAGATGGCAATGATAATTAAGAGTGATAATTAACTGTTTATTTTTAAGGAGGACAATTCTTATGAATTAGACAAAAAATACTACGTTACAATCACTCAGCGATCACATCAGCAGAGCAGACACAAACTTAAATACCTTTGCTAACCACACGCTGCTGCTTCTGATATGTTGTCTTTGTTGATTTTCAGACGTATGTAATTTACAGTTGTCAAACAATTACAGGAAATTCTCATTCTGAATACATCAGTGCCCTTCTTCCCCCTTAACTCTGTTGTTTAATTATTCATAACAGTTACAAGCACTTAGAACAGTGAACTATAAATATTTAATACAAGATGACTGTAACAGAAAAACATGAGAAAGACAACAAAAACCAAATAGCGTAAAGTATTTGTTTAGCCTAAGCCAACAAAAAATAAGCAAGACATATGCTCTTTAGATTTTGAATTTATATAAATGCTCACAGCTTTGAGAACCAAAACCTAAGAAGTCATCTGTACGCTTTACCAAGCAACTACAATTAAACAAATAAAAATTACCAGGTATAGCTGTTTTCTCAAGACTTTTGCTATTTTAAAAGTCTTCTCTGATTTTTAGCTACAAGTCTACTTTGCGAGGAATGCTGAAAAAGCATTAATACCAGACTTTCAAGTGTCAAGCAATTAAGGATATAAGAGTCAAGAACAAATACACTGAAGACAATTTCTGAAATCCCATGTACAACAGCAGCATATTAGCAAGCAGTTGACGGTATTAGTACAAATTCTCAAAATAAATTAGAATTCTAGCACTTGGGGTGCTAAGACAGTATGCAAGAATTTCAAGTATCTTGACGTCTTCTAGATGTGGAGGACTATGAATCCAGTATGCTCTCAAACTTCAGCATAATATGGTAGGTAAAAATAAAGCTACTTTTCATTTTCACAGCTCATTGTCTTTAACACTTGGTATGAGCAATAATAAATCACAGAATCATAGCATCATAGAATAGCTTGGGTTGAAAGGGACCTTCAAAGATCATCCAGTCCCAATCCCCCTGCAATGAGCAGGGACATCATCTAGATCAGGTTGCCCAGAACCACATCCAGCCTGGCTTTGAATGTCTCCAGCGACGGAGCATCTACCACTCTCTGGGCAGACCGTGCTCTCACTTTCCCAGCTTCCTACATTCAACTTTTTAATTTCAGTTATGTCATAATTACTGATTTACACAAACTTTACAAACACATTTTATGATTTGAATAGTTCACGTTTTATTATTTCAAAAACTTCTAAACATTTATCTTCAGTACGGAAACATTTGTGCAACAAATGTGTTCTTTTCCTAAGACCATTAAACAGTACTGAAAAAAAATCACAATAGCCACTTTTATACATATAGCATATGTACATTATAAATATTTTTATTATATAGAACATTTAGATATATTATTATCTATCATATATATTAATATAGCATTACATAAAGCATATGCAGATAGTGTAATCAATAAGCGGTGGAGAGTATATTTAGATTATATTTGAAAATTTGCCTGTACAGTGGACAGTAACATCAAGAAACTCCCAGCTGTAAATGACAGCAGTAGAATGGATACAGTTATATCTGCAATTGCATCTTTTGGTTACCTTAGCTTACTCCTTTCAGTAGTTAAATTACATGCACAAAAGAAGCTTGCTATTAGAATCTGTGCAGTCCCTAAAAATAGAGCTGTCCCCCAGGTTACCTATACCAATAAATCCAGTCAAAAGCAGCCAAGTCCTCAGTATTAATACTTAGATTCAAACCCTGAGAATAAAGGCAAGCATTCAAGTGCTATAATTATAAACTGAAGGACCTACACTTTGTATACTAAACTCTCTGAATAGTTTAACTAATACACAGATTAAAAAAGTAAATCTTCTAACCTCTTACAAAGCCAAAAGGATTATTAGATAAAAAGAAAACAATGAAAAGCACAGACATTCAAATTTGGAACTGTTGCTTTTTTTTGTTTGAAAACCAGACTGTATATAAAACATTTTAAAAGCACATCTTTAACCAGCTTTACCTGGATTTCCACACATTTTGGTAAATTCATGCTGCAACATGACTTGCCCTGTTGGACTCAACAGAACTTAAGTCTGAAATGACAGAGGAGCCAAAGGGAAGCATAGAAACAGAGGAAGCAGGTGCATCATTAGTGGAATGCTGATTCATAAGATTTTGATTTCTGTACTAAGACAGAACAGAAAGAATACCTATAAGGGAAAACAATTTGCTGAATTAATTTGATGCAATGGTTAATTGCAAAGTTAACAAAATTGATAAATTATCTGAATACTGCATCTTGCATATTTATACATTCGAGCATAGGATTCATTATCTATTACCCACTTCTGAATTCTGAACTAAAAATAGCCGCATTAAAATTCAAAATGCTATAAATCAACTAAATCTCTGAGGTACAAAGTAAACTGAACATAGCAAAAGCATTTTGGCAGTGTTACCAGAACTGTCTATTCCTATCTGTAGTAACTTGTTGCTGCCCGTTTTTTTCTCTATCACTGGATTTTAACTGTCAGGATAGTTTAAAAGGGAAAAACAAACAGTAAGTGGTATTACTATTTTGTTGATGTTTGGTAATTTCTCATTCAATATACGTTGAAATCTTATTTCACTAATTTGCTCTATGCTGCAACTCTATTTCAATAATTTACCGAAGTATAAATTAGCTATTTGAACTTGTAAAAGGAAACAAACTAACTTTACAATAGAAAAGCGCAAAAATTTTACAGATTTGGAAAATCAACAACAGTTTGGTCCCAGCCTATTGCACCGGCTTATTTACTTAAGCATTTTTTGAGAACAGTTGAAGTTGTACACATTACATCATGAAGGATTCATTTTGGGCTCAGCAATTTACTATAAATATCCTCCATTTAAATACCCTTTGTCTCCTGCAGGTCCCATTCAACACAACATTATTTCCAGAATGTGAAGGAGCTCAACCTTCAGAAAGCTCTGCTAAATGGTTTGCACTCAACCACAGCAGAAATATCCCAGTTTATGCACAATCTCTTATTCTTTTTCATACCACACTATTTGACGCTTCTCGCAATGGCATTTAATTACAATAAAAACTTTTTCTTATAAGCAAGCCACAGATTTATGAGAGGAAAATCATGGCAGAATAAGCCTCATAATGACAGAACTGATTGAGATAGAAGTAAGCTGCTTCCAGGGCTACCAATGAACTATATATTATGTTTTAGATAGTTTCCTAGGAAAATAATCCTAGGGATCACGTTGTCTATGTTTGTCTCTTAATGTATCCCTCCTCTTCAGATTTATTTCTCTATTTCGACTAAATCTGACAAAAGAAGAGATCTAAGAACAACCAGACTCCACAAGTTTTCCAAAACTGGAAGCCAGGAAGAAAAAAAAAGAATGAATAAAATTCAAATCATTAAAAAAGCATAAATCGAGAGTTCAGACCTCCTTGGATCTCCAAGTCAACCAAGAATACACAATCCTACTGGAGTCCACATGTAATTAACTTTGTGGAAGACATAACTAAGTTCAAAGCAGAGAAAAGACCCTGCCACCTTCTACGAGGCTGTCCCCCAGAGGCAAATAAAATTTAAGCCAAAGAACAATTTTCCCCCTTCATTTTATTCATTCTGGTTTCACATAAACAAACCAGATATACAACTCTCCTATCCAAACCCTTGAACTGCCGCTCTTTACCACCCCTCATTCAGATTTCTTCAGTAGACATTTGGCATTGCTAACAACTCCTGAGAGCATGATAAGAAAAACAAAAGCTTGTTGTATAACATTATTAGTCAAACCCTCTTCCAAGAAAGGCAGACGTAGAGTATCAGTCTCTTCAAAGACAACACCCTGCGCCATTACAGAGACTAAGACTCCTAACCTCCTCTGAGCACAGCCTGATGTCTTCCCACAGAAGATACTGGCAATTCTGAGAGAGAACAGGAAAGGTTTCAGAACTGATCCTAACCTCTGTCAAAATCCCTACTGTGATAAACAGGTATTTCTTTCAATGTAGGAAATTCACGTATTGCCTGAGTGCTTAAAACCAGCACTGTACTATTCACCTTCTTTTTTCTACCACCACAGCTGCAAATTGCATCTATACAAAACCACCCACCCCACTGGCCTTAGTGGGTACTGACAAGTGATGGATACACACAAGAGTCATGAAATTTCCTTCTAGACAGTCTTTTTTCTGTACTAGAACATACAAATTAATCCATAAAATTGCAAAAATTAGTTCATTGTATTAAAGCAGCACAGATTACCCTAATCCCAACTGATTCGTTCTCTTAGGGCAGATCAGAGCTTCATAAAAGGCTATATGAAATACTCCTCTGAAGACACTGGTACTAAGGGGCCACAGGCTTTGAGCTAAAAAAATACCAAAAGCCTCAGGCATGTCAAGTTTGTCTGGATTTGTTCTGGCCTGCCTGGAGCTTGTCTAGTTGGAATAGCAATAATCTAACACCAAGGTGTTTATTACCTTTTAGATTATGGTCAACTGTGCAACGTAACAACATATATTTTTGTAGTTAACAGAGAGTAATAAGGAGTAGATGACCTGTGAAGAATAAACAGTGACCCTAGAATAAAAACACAGCACAGAGCACAGAGCTGGGAAGACATCAGCTGGACTTGAAAGTACATGCACAGGATGATACTGGACACACAAAAGATTCAACAGTCCATTACTATTAGCCAAAGGAATGCAACCTTGCAAAGTGGGTAAGAATAGTTTTAAGGCAAAACCATAACATCAAAGAAAGGGGTATATACTAGAAATTGTATGGGAAGGACTTCAACCATACATAATTTGAACTGTGTTATTAACACTACTGGACAAATAAGAATTCTTTCATTCTTTCATTCTGAAAAGCCTTAAGATACTATCTTCCATGCTTTAAAGTTTATGACTTACAGCATATGGTTTTCTCAAGAGTTTGCATGAAAAAAGCAGGAGTGCTGTTAGAAACTTACCCTGTTATAACTAGACAAGACTAAAAAGCACTTTTAAAACCCACAAAGTTCTAAAAGATTCCAAAATCATCATTATTACATAGCCCCAGACATCTTGAACCAGCTTAGATTCTTGAAGCTCAACTTCTATCTGCTTCTACCAAAGCTTTTTAAGTGATCTGTTTTCTTGAACCCCAGCAAAAATATGTCATTCCTTTAAAGAGGTTCTGGAAGTCAGGCACCTCAAAATCAAAAGTCTAACATCATCATTTCTACAATAATGTATTTTCAATCTCAAGGAAATCTTACAGGACAGTAATCCTTGCTTAGTTCCTAATTAATTAATCGTTGAAGCAGTATCATAGCACCAGTATTCTATTCCATGAAAAGGATACATGAAAACATATCCAAAATTTTCTACTCCATTCTGCTGTTCGTTGCACTTTGCTGTGAATGTTTTGCATATACAGTATCATGATTCTAGATTTATTCCCATATGCCAGATTGAAAAAATGTTATGCAGAGAAGATACACACATTTTATGGATGCATGCAATTATATTATTCACTGATTACACAGGCAACTTTCCTGAAATCCTGTACTGTATGGCAAGAGGACTGCAATTCAATTTAAGATTAAAAGCAAATTACCATATCCAAACCCAAAGTCTAGGTATATATATATGTAACTTTATGAATAACAAGTTTGCCATACACATCCTTTTGTTATGGACACAACTGAACAACATATACATTAGCAGTACAAGACTCCTCAAGAAAACTGACAGACTTCTCACAGCTCTGAATCCTGCAATGTGTGGAGGAGTCATAAAAAACAAGTAACTGGATGGCAACGAGTGTTAATGGTGAGACTGCACACACATCTGTCCTGGGCTCATTCCAGAAACAAACTGAACAGCTGAACCCAAACGGTAAACAACAGTAAATCTTTTGGATGCTTTTCAACCAAAGACTCTTAACAAGTTTCAGGAACACATTCCAAATTCAGGCTGCAGCTCTGACTCACTGTGTGACATTAATTTGTTTTAACTTACTTTAAATATTACAAATGTGGTCCAAAGTCTGAGGAAAACAGACTGGCTCATTTGCCATCATCAGATAAAGAGTGATAAAAATTATGAAGATTATACAGATAAGACTAAGATGTGGGGCATAAAAGACAAGAGACTGGATCATATATTCTTTTCCTTACAGTCAGTGCCCTAATCCATAGCAACAGAGATCAGTAGTACTTTTATATATGTTTTCCTTTGGTTTATTTGCATGTTGCCACAGTGGGCCAGTATTTATAGAATCCACAACCTTCTAAAGCTTGCTTGATATGGTCATAATGTTCACCTTGTAATCTTTTTTTCTTTATTTAGAACCAGTATTTAGATAAAATAACTACCGTAACCACAAACTAGTTTAAGAATATCACTTGGATTCCTTTTGAAGAATAAATCAGTATTTCCTTCAGGAATGGACCACACTAATATAAAACACACAGCCATAACAATTGCATATGCTGTTACACCTTTTGATACTGAAATATATTCTTGTTCAGTGGTATTATTCACCATTCAATAATTATGTCACCGGTGTACATATTTCCAGTCTTCTGATTTTAGTGAAATTACAGTACAATCAGGAAGTCTTTGTGACACTGGTCCAAATTTTTGTTATACTAGGAATATTCCATTGACGTATGTTTGGAAACCAAGCTGTACAGCTACTAAATTTAAATATGCACCACATGTCAAGATTTAAATAAGGATTCACAAGTCGTATTTTTTCTAAATGGGAGTAAACTAGACTGCGTTCTACAATTCCTATTTATAGCTTATCATGAAAATCCACAAAACAAAAGAAAAAGCTTTTCAGAAGCTGAGGTAACTATGAGAGAATAGGCATTCTATGACACAGGCAAGACCATGCATCTTCCAACTGAAAGCTCATTCTTCCCCTGAATTGCATGAAAAATGCAAGGTGTCAACATTAACAAACCACTTCCTCCAGAGGGTTCACAACTGGGAGCAAGGGAGGGAAAGAAAGGAAACTATTACTCACAATGAAGAGAATTATTCCTTTATTAGAGAAGTCAGACTTACCAAAATTCTGCTAAACTATCAAACATTCTGCTGGTGATACTAATCCATACGGATTTCCCATAGGGAAGGGGAAACAATTTCATTAATTTTAATTTAATCATTCATTATTTATGAGTTTATAAATTTTATTAAGGAATCTGACCATTATATAATGTACTTGAACTCTGTTAAAATATTTTATCTTCCTGGCTTCTTTCTCTAGAGACAAACAGTGTGAAAGCAGAAATTGTGAAAGATCCACACCTCTTTCTTTTATTTCATATGAAGGCAAAAGTCAGAGAATCAGAGAATGGTTGAGGTTGGAAGGGATGACCAGAGGTCATCTAGTCTAACCTCCCTGCTCAAGCAGGGTCACCTACAGCACACTAACCAGGATAGTGTATGGAAGGCTCTTGAGTATCTCCAGGGAAGGAAACTCCACAGCCTCTATGGCCAACCTATTCCAATGTCTCAACCTCACAGTAAAGTGTGATATCCTCGTGTTCAGGTGGAATAATTGTGGTTTAGTTTATGCCCACTGCCTCTCATCTCATCACCTGGCACCATGGAGAAGAGTCTGGCTCTATCCTCTAAACACCCTTCCTTCAGACACTTACACACACACTGGATCTCCTCTGAGCCTTCTCTCCTCCAAAGCTGAACAGGCGTAGTTCCCCAGCCCTTCCTCATATGAAAATGCTCCCGACCCTTAATTATTCTAACAGCCCTTTGCTGGACTTGCTCCATCTTGTACTGGGGGGGTCCAGAAGAGGACATAGTATTCCAGCTGAGGCCTCACCAGAGCGGAGTAGAGAGGAAAGATTACCTCCCTTAACTGTTGCTCTTCCTAATGCAATGCAGGATACCACTGGCTTTCTTGGCCATGTGGGCACACTGCTGGCATGTGAACAACTTGTTGTCCACCAGGACCTCCAGGTCCTCCACAGAGCTACTTTTCAGAAGACCAGACCCCTGCCTGTACTGGTGCATGGGGTTATTACTCCCCCAGGTGCAGGACTATGCACTTGCCTTTGTTGAGTTTCTTATTCCTTTCTGCCCATCTCTCCAGCTACAGCACAACACTCTGGGGTATCAGCCATTCCTCCCAGTTTTGTATTGTCAGCAAATTTACTGAGACGGCACCCTGTCCCTTCATCCAAGTCACTGACGAACAAGTTAAAACATTACTGGACCCAGTAATGACCAATAGGGAACACTGCTAGTTACAGTTCTCAAACTAGGCTTTTACTGACCACATCCCTCTGAGACATGCCATTCAGCCAATTCCCAAGTCATGCCTCAGTGAACATGTCCAGCCCACACTTTCTGAGCTTGCCTATGAGGACGTCACGGGAGACATTGCCAAAAGCCTTGCTGAAGGCTGAAGTCCAGGCTGAATATCCACTGCTCCCCCCTCAACCCACCAGCCAGTTGTCCCATCATAGAAGGCAATCAGGTTGGTCAAGCATGATTTCCTTTTGGTGAATCCATGCTGACTACTCCTGATCATAAATCTTAGAATGGTTAGGGTTGGAAAGGGCCTTAAAATCATCTAGTTCCAACATGCTCATCAAGGGCAGGGATGCTTCACACTAGACCATGTCGCCCAATGCTCTGTCCAGCCTGGTCTTGAACACTGCCAGGGAGCATTTACCACTTCTTTGGGCAACCTGTTCCAGTCCCTCACCAGCCTCAGAGTTAAGAACTTCTTCCTTATCTCTAACCTGATGTGCTTAGAGATGGCCTTCCAGGATGAGACCCTCCATCATTCAGTTTCCAGGAACTGAGGTGAGGCTGATTGGCATGTAGTTCCAAGGGCTCTCACCTTGCCCTTTTTGAAGCCTGGGTGATACTTGCTTTCTTTGAGTCCTCAAGAACCTCTCCTGATTGCCATGACCTTTCAAAGATGATCAAGAGTAGGCTAGCAATGATGTCCACTACCTCCCTCAGCACTTGTGGCCGCATCCTGTTAGGACCCATGGACTTCTGTTTCTCCAAATGATCCCTAACCCAATCCTCCTTAACCATTTTTCTAATGACTTAAATATAATTCTTACTAAGTTAATTAAGTCATTATGGTAAAAGTAGAAGGAATCATCAAATAATGGCTCACAACTTGGGAGAGTGCTCAGTGATGTCTTGTAGGAAACCCACATAATTTCAAAGTGTATGCTATCTCGCAGATTTTTCTTATTTTTATATTTGGGTGAGACTGCTACTAAAACCACCTTGGTATAACTGGTTTTAAACATAAATATAAAATATAATTACTTAGTATTTTTATATTTATATTTAAATATAAATATTTATAGTATTTATAGTATTTATATTTATAGTATTTATATTTAAAGATAAACATAAAATATAATTACTCAGTATTTTTAGACAGTGCATTGGCATGTAGACTTTGGGCCACTTTTCGGGTATATTTAGAGGCTCCTGGGACACCAGTTACCAGAGCAACCTCTGAGGTCACGGTCAGCTAACGTAAATTACGGATGTTTCAAGAGACTCCAATTTACGTTAAAATTGCATGTGCCATGCATGAATGCTACCCACTGCACTGCATTGAGCCACTACAGCTGTTGCAGCACTGTAAGAGCCCCAGTCCAGAAGGGCGCTTCAGAGAGAATTTCTCTTAACAGAACTGACAGAAATGAACACGGAGAGCGAAACAATCATCCTCAACCTCAACACACCTCAACACAGCCTGAAGAGACATATTCACACATTGCCAGATTCCACAACTGCCATAAGTCTCATTTTCAATCACATCCCTCATCCTCCCAATCATGCACATCCTCTCCACTGCTTCCGCCCATTCGAGCAATGTTCCTTCTTTACCTTAAGTGAATCCTGATCTTTTCCTCTTGTACTGTGCTCATGTGGCTTGCAGCACAGCCAACAGTGAATGTACTGTAGCTCATTTGTGGCAACACCTGTGCTCAAAGGCTAGACAACACGTGTTGCCTGCTTGGTAAGACTAAAAGAACACATAGTGATTGCACTTTTCCTAAATTACTGTAATGAAGAATAAACAGTGCCACCTTTCTCCACCCAACTATAAATGTCCACGAAATTTAGAAAAACTAAGTTATGTCCAATACCTCTATCTTTTACTCTTTATTTGGTAGAAATTAGGTAGCGGCAGACAGATTCAATAACTCACTTCCTTGGGAAACCTGGATGGAAAAATTATCTTCTCATAGAATTATAATCTAACTTTTATAGATATAACCGGGAATCTTTGGATTAAGCTCTAATGATCGAAGTATCAAGGCAATTCATTTATTATACTCCTCACTGCCTTTCACCTATTTTTTCTTTCTCACATAAGTAAGGAGGTGCGACCTGTCTGGATGTCCCAAACATTAAATGGAAAACACTCTGTATGAGAAACACATAACTATCACTTGCTTCTCCAAAACAAAAGAATTCTAGCATCCTAGAACATTAAAAATCAAATTATTTTTCCATTGCCTGAGCACTCCAGACAGGAAGCACATACAAAAAAAGATCAGTCTCCACTGGTTTTATAAAAAAACAGATAGAGTTTTTATACGAGAGAAAATACTACAGACTTGGAGAAAAAGACAGTAAAACTGGGATGTTTTCTCATTTATCAAAAACATTTTAGTGGTTATACAGTAAGCCATACTGCCACACAGACCTTTCTAATTTGTTTACCTCAATATCACCACTCTTACATTTCAAAGTAATCTGCACTATTTCAGAAAGAATCACAACTTTGTATTTAGTTTACAAGCCTTTTGCTAAGTTTTTAAATCAGCAGTATAGAACAGTACCTCCTCTTCATTATGTCTTCGTTTTGGAAGGAAACTAGCTGAGCAACGCCTCTAGTATAAAGGAAAGTGCTCATTTACAGGAGATGCCATTGGTTCAGTAAAAAAAAAAACAACAAAACAAAAGCCAGTGGAGTCATTTTGTTTATAAAAACTTTCAACAAAACACACAGAGATGATTAGTAAGAGTTTTGGCATCATTCTTCGAGCTTAGGAGGGGAGATAAAAGAAAACACAGCTCTGGAACCACTTTCAAAACAGCTGCCCCTATTCCCCTTCAGCACAGTGGCAGCAGAGGTAAAACAGATAATAACACTCTCCAATAACGGATATTGAAATGCAGAAAAAAAAAAAAGTTGTATAAAAAACTGTTATAAAAAAAATAAGGAAGATTCCTTTGCAGTTTTTCCATTCATTAAATAAAAAGAAGAAAAAAAAAAAAAAGTAGCATGCTTTTGGAAAGTTAAAAAAAGGAAGGACAGAATACTCTGGCCTCTTTATACTTTATATTTTCAACATTAATCTCTAGTTCATGTCTTCCATTTTAGAGCTAAAAACACTTCACAGTATAGGTTCATATCTCTGAAACAGAATAGGACCTGTTTTTACAGTAGGACCAAGCCATGACTCTCAAGTACAGAACATCATACCCTATGCTAAATGAAAACAAGAGAATATAATGAAATAGTACAGATTCTACCTGGGAGAGGAAAGAAATTTAGGGGGTTCTGGGTGTATACATACATGTAAACACATAAACACAAAACACATAAAAAGGGATGAGGAATAGCCACCTTCCAGTCTCACACAGTTTCTACTTCAAAACAAACCACAAGCACTGCATCCTGCCAAATATGACCACTGATATTATGTGATTTCTTTACCACTCTCACAGTAAATAGTTTCTTCCTTCTATCTAACCTACATCTCCTCTGTTTAAGTTTGAACCTATTACCCTTGTCCTATCACTACAGTCCTCACTGAAAAATCCCTTCTCTGACACCCTTGTAGGCCCTCTTCAGATACTGGAAATGGCCAGAACAAGCTAGTTCTAGGGTAATTATAAGGGGATTGAGTCAAATTCTGCTTAGCTGCACTGCACTGAAAATCCACAATACTTGGTACTTGGTTTTAACATTTGATTTAAAAACAGGTCAACAAGGAAAATCTGGATGTTGTTCTGCAGCTAGTAGTTAGAGAGTGGATAAGCAAAGAAAAAGGTTTTGTTGGTGGAATTAGAGACAGGATGAAATATAAATATCATCAATTTTGGAACCAAAAGTTCTTATTAAAAAACTGCTGCAGATTTTTTTATTTTTTACCTTCAGGTTTTACCTGGAATTTTCTAATAAAATTGTGTCATGTGCTTTGCAGTAACTCCTAGAAAACCTCAGGTATGGCTTCATTTTGCAAATGGCTAGCACTTAGTGAAGAAATTTAGTTGAAGGCAGATAGCATATTCAGTAAGAAGAGAGGAACAGAACATCTAAGTTTGATTCATATCCAAAAAATGAAGTAATAAATTTGGTTTTACGTGCAACCTTTAGTATGTGCCTTGTAACTATGTGTTTGTTTGGGGTTCCCCCTCCCCCATATAATTATTCTTATAAAAGGAACCCCTTCTTACTTCACTGTAGTTTCTGCTTATTTGTGGATACTGACTTTACAGGATTAGAATCAGTTGTCAAGATGGGTTGCAGAGCAGACATATCTTCAAATCAAATAGTTTTGTCATTGTCTTTTTTGCATGAACTGGATAAGCTTATTTTTAATCATTATTTTCCTTTTTTTGACTGTTTCTGCAAACAAAGTTTTTTCGGGTTAAACCTGAAAGAGCCAATATGTTAACGAAGTTGACACAGAGAATTCAAAAATTACCGGTATCAGAAGTCACTTATGCACATGTCTATGTGTACACTATGGCTTTCTAAATACAAACACTTCTAGAGGGTGTCAGAAAACTAGTGTGATTCAGAAGTAGATGGGCCAAAAACTTCTCCCTCTTCCCAGCCAGAATATGTAGCTAATACTCTTCAAAATGTTTGTTCCAAAAGGACACAACATTCCTTTGGGAGTAATATGCTACTTACTTGATAGCAATTGAACATATCCACAAATTGAACATGAAGGGCTAACGCTCTTGGGAGGGACTTTCAAAATTCAGAGAATGTTGGGAATGTCACATTATGCAACTACAAAGGACTTTCTGCTTCCAGTCCACAGATAAGATCACTTGACTGCGTATTCAGAAGTAAGGAAATGCCTGGAAAAGTGTTCGGACTCTTACTCGTGTGCTACTAAGAGCCATACTGTGCATCTTCATCATTATAAAATGTAGAGAATGTATTGTGCAGATGTAAAAATGTAGAGAATGCATTGGGTAATACTTCAAGACCAATCTAAATAAACATTTCCAATTCAATTTTATTTTTCATTCCTTTTCTGTATATTTCATTGACTTTTCAAAATGAATACCAACTATGCTTTTTTTCTTTCCCACTTACCTGGTGCTCTGGTACTATATGCATTATATGGGCCTCAGATGTTGTGAGAGAACCAACATCATTTTTCACTAGAAGGAAAGTGACTGTTTCTAGAGATTCCTGTAAACTGTTTGTCACAGAGCTTATGCCTATAAATTATTGAATGGACTCAAACTGCCCATAATCTACAGACCTGGGTAGTTCTTGCTAATTGTAAAGCACTGAAAAATCAGCTTGAAGTGTGTTTTGATTGAGTTCTGAAATCCTGCTGCTCTGAAATCAGGGCACTACTACACATGACAAATTGTGTGCAAGCATTCTACAAAATTTTGGTGCAATCAGATCTATATCACTAACTGGAACAGGCTGCCCCAGGAAGCTGTGAATGCTCCCCCCCTGGCAGCATTCAAGGCCAGGTTGGATATCGCCTTGAGCAACTTGATCAAGTGGAAGGTGTCCCTCCCCATGGCAGCAGAGTTGGAACTAGATTATCTTATGGTCTCCTCCAACCCAAACCATTCATGATTCTATGATTATTACAATTTAACTGATAATCCTGTTGTACAGTTTCCATGGTTTCCCTCTTGTAACTTCACAGGAAATTTAATATGTATAAGTTTCATTTAATGGGTTTTGGTTTTTGGTGGGTTTTTTTTCTTGCAGACACTAGTAAAATCTTAGTAAAGAAGTATGCCTCCCAACAACAACCATGACAGAAGAACCCAAAATTATTCATCATTTCCTGATCACAGTACTGTCTGATTTGTGAAATTCCACTATTCTGAGCTTTCCAATATTGTAAACCAATTGCTCCTAGGCAACTAAGACAAAGAGTGAAAACAAATTATTCCAGTGATAACACGAAGTTAGAAATCAAGTTCTCTAGTCAACAACAAAAATGTGTTTCTTCCTCTGCTAATGCTACTTTAGCTTGCCAGAAAGATTACCACCCATTTTGCAAAAACTAGTCAGTGTTTTTCAAAGTATTTGCCAAGTCTTCAACCACAATAGCCTCTAACTACCACTCATGAGATCATTGATCATACCACAAACATTAATTAACCTACCACTACAATAAACAATAAAATCAAAGAAGACAGCTCTCAGAACATGAATATTAATTTTACAGCCTTTACGAAATATGTTTACTAAAACTCACTTGGAAAAGCACTAGTCCAAAAAAGAGTTTAAGCACATTTTATTCTCTTTCCTGTTGCAGCTGTTTCAAGAATAATTAAAAAGCTTCCCTGCTCCCTTTTCAGGCCATTGGCTTCAACTAACAGAGTAACCACACATCGGGAGTTATTAGGGATGCAATGGATTGCAGGAAGGCAAAATGTATTCTAATGAAAAACTACTTCAGTTAGGTTACAATTATGAACTATGGTTCATAAAAAAAATTATATAGCTTCACTAGTACCAGAGTTACATTGCTATCAATAGTAAAAAGCCTCCCTAAACAGAAAGCAAATTCCCACAGAAGACTGTCAAGCAGGAAGATTATGACAGACTGACAAGTGAAGCACAAGAGAAGTTACATAAGGTCTTGGTATTCTTCTAAGAAAGGGTTTTATCTTCATCAATGCAATTAAGTGTCTTCTTTCAGCAAGAGGTATGTCTATATTTTAAACTAGCTTTCTCTGACAACACACAGATTAGGTAAATACTTTAAATATTCACCTAGTGTTACCCTTTTACAGTCCCCTACTCACAGCTTTTAGACGTATTAGCCTATCTTTATGAAATTTGAAAAAGGAGACAGACATCTGCCAACAGCATTTTATTCCAACATTTTTCCTAAAACTTGGCTGTGAGAAGCAGGGAGATTCGAATTAATATTTCTCACTAGAAAAGGTGGGCAAAATTAAACTGCTCATCCAAACTCATCAACCTGCTGCCATATCTATAGCTACCTATACTACTGCCTCGTCAAGAATGGGGCTTAGCAGGAGAACTTCACAGCAGTTACTGTGAAATTCTTAGTTTTCTAAAGATATGTATCGAGCTTTACAATTATTATTATAAAGCCCCATTTTTTTCTACTACCCACCTTGTGTTTCTAACCAGAAAGATGCACAGAAGTGCTCAAGAATCTGCATTGAATATTGTCTTAGATTCAGAATTTCAAACGTTAAGTATATTCTAACTTCAGCTTGAGTTCATTTAGACAGCAAAACCATAGCTGCTGATACAGCAAACTTCTACAAAGCCATTGTGGCCACTGTCTCATCTTTAGACCCAAGAGATTCAATCCCGAATTTTGTCTTCTCCAAAATGGAAAAGTAGCATTTAAGGAACAAAAACTTGTAGTTTGACTGAAAAACTATTTCACTAACAGTGTGATTCCCAAGTGCCAAGTTTCTTTTGCTATACACAACGGCTCAGACATCCTACCCAAGGAGATGTTACATAGTCTACCACTACTGATAAACAGCCTAGAGCTGGATTTAAGACTTTACAACCTCGGTATACGTAGTTAATCCACTCTGAAACTTGAGTACTTGCAGCAGATGGTAATCAGAAATCTCTCATCAGGCCGAGAATAACCTCGTAGTATATCATCCCCTAAATAAAGCATATCCCATTCCCCTGGGCTGTAGAACTGATTATAATTCTATAATTATATCAGAAGTTGCTCTGAATTATAGAAAGCTCAGAAAGATATTATGCTGCAATGTCTTACACCTCATTGTTTTGGAGTGGAGTACTTTTATGATGAAGTTAATGCAGTTTTGGAAAATTACATACTCCTTTGAAGCTTACGCAATTGCAATTTACACCAGAATTTCTAATTTACAAATGCAGTTTTTAAAGCATGATTTGTCTTACTACTGCTATTATGGGCAGTAGTTTTTGAGTTTTACAGAATTGTAGTCAGCTAAGCATAAAAAAATATTTAAAGCTAATGACCTGATTTGGTCTGAAGAGTAAATTAGGTCTATCCATTTAAGAGTTAGTGCGACTTATTCAAGGCAGAAAAGAATACCTCTGAGGTTTGATCACTGTTGATAGGTAACAATATATATTAAAACAAATTACATGCTCTGGTTTGTTTCCAGAATCTTCAACAATTTAGCACAAGTCCCTTAAATAATCAAGCATTATTAGCCCTGACTTTAATCTTTGTTGAAGGACAGGGGGGAAGCTGACTCCAAACACCTGGATTCTTGTCAGCTAGTAAGTCATTATATTGACTATTGCTATTACATTTTTTCTATTAATGCGTATCAATTCCTGTGCCCATATGAATGTACAGAACCCTTGTAAGAGTTCAGTGCATCTAAAAACTTAAACCTGAAAAAAACCTCACATCACAACACTAAGAAACATTCTCTCAACTTCTCCTTCAAATAGCAGAGTAACATTTATTTCTTCCCCTTAAAATTAATTTGCAAATGAGGACATCATGTTCTGAAAATCGAGGGAACAAAGTTGGTTTGAATTACTTCCTGAATGTGGGAAGGTCAACAGTCACCATTACCTCTTTGGGCAACAAGTTGCAAGATCTGGGATTTCCTCCACTGTAGAACCAAAAAGGAACTTCATTTTCATTTACTCTTATATGAAGTCATAAAACTTTACCAAGTAAGAACACCGCCAGTATCAGTATGTGTTGTTGACCAGGAACCTTATTTCTTTCATTATATAAAAATGCAGACTCATCTTTTGGCATATGTTTCCATTTGCAAAAAAGTTTCCCCAGGCAACCCAGACCAACAGGATTCTGCTGAAGCAGAATGCAATACCTATCAATACTTTGTAATCACATCAAATTCTTCAGAATACTTCTGAAGTAAATTAGAACCAAGTGAACTCTAACACTTCTAACTTCCATGCATTTTTTTCCACAGTAATTTTTATAACATCTGCATTAACAATTAATTTATATAACCTTTTTCAAAGATCTCTTCTCCCAACATACACTTCTCTACACAAAATGTCAACATATTTAGCTATTCTGAAACTTCTGATTGCATCAGCAGCAAACACAGTCAAGTACCCAAATAAACATAATTAATTAAAGTAATAATGCTTATTAAGTAATCAGTAGTGCACACATTCCACTTCCAGTATTTTACTACCTATCTATACTGACGCAAGGACAGCAGCCACAATCAGTGCATGAAAACAGTTACATCTTTTTTTCTAGTGATGTAGATCCTAATCATTGAATGGTTTGGGTCAGAAAGGACCTTAAAGATCACCCAGTTCCAGCCCCCTGCCAAGGGCAGGGACACCTTCCATTAGACCAGGTTGCTTAAAGCCCCATTCAACCTGGCCTTGCACACTGGCAGCGACAGGGCAGCCACAGCTTCTCTGGACAACCTGTGCCAGGCCCTCACCACCCTCACAGTAAAGAATTTCCTCTTAATGTCTGATCTAAATCTGCCATCTTCCACTTGAAAGCCATTATCCTTTGTCCTAGCCGTACATGGGCTTGTAAAAAGTCCATCTTCAACCTTCTTGCAGACCCCCTTTAGTTACTGGAAGGCTGCTCTAAGGTCTCCCCAGAGTCTTCTCCACATCTAATGATCTAAAGGACAAATAAGGATCTGATATCAAGGCGCATGCTAGTCTAAGATATTGGGGCAAGTCGTACAACTTTCAATGCCAGACATGGAATTGCTTTGGTCAGGAGAGGAAGAAATCATTTCCTGAGATTACTGACAATTGAACAAACAAACAAAAATCCTGCTGCTTCTTAGTAAAGCAGTGAGGTATGTGCCTGAACCCCATGTTTTACTCAGAATCTGTCACAACATGTGTAAATCGTTAGATGTATCTAGATACACCTTAAAATGTTAACACCAGTTAAGAAATAATTTTCAAGTTCTGAGTTTTAATGAAGTTATTTAAGTATCTGCATTGATTTTGAAGTTTCCTATTACAGACCTTAATCACAATGGGCAACACAGATTTACATTCATTCAGTTATACTTGAGAACTTTAAAGTCAACTCCCTACACCTTTTTCCGTCACTACACTGTATATTAGCTTGTCAAATTCATGTTACTAATCACTTGTAATATGTAACACTAGAGTACTCCACTTACAGGGTGCTAAGTGAAGGAGCATATTCTCTGTGAGTAGTAAGAGTAGCTTTCAAAACACTGCCCTACCCATTATACAGTGTAATACAGCAAGTCTTTTAAAATCATACTTGCAGTTCTGTTTTAACCATATAGACACCGAAACAAATACCAGGAAACTGAGATGTCAACAGGGCAAATATAAATATTTTTAAAGCTTTAATAAATGATAAAATCTAAATAGTATACTTCCATAAACATATTACAAAAACAAACTGCTAATGTTAGGGCTGTGTTCTGTGCCTATCATTATTTACAACTGGCACAAGCTGCTGCTTTGTAATTAACTAATTCTGTTAGTTACACGCTCACATTTCTGGCTGCCATGTTATAAAATCTAACAAAATGCTAACAGCCATTGCAAGCACACTGACTACAGAATTAGCTCAGCAAATTTATTCTGCTCTCTTGTGAGAGATTACAAATGTTTGCACACGTTTGGCTAATTCCTGAAGGCCTGCAGTAGAAAGAGACACAACCCCTACACTGTCCTCCAAAATTTAAACAGAAGTGGATGCAGAACTATGTCAGTTAAGCAATTACTACAATGTACTGTGATAGTGCTTAGGTGCACAGTTAGGAGAGGTACCTGAACATAGTTAATAGAAACTGCCAGTCCCAGAGTTCACAAAAATAAATCATGAGTCCCTAGGTTTTGTTTTGCACTCTATAAACTGTTCAACAGTAAGGTGTTATTCATGATCAGGTATTTCATCATACACTGAGCTACCAGTCTTCAGTATTAAATCATTTACAGGTATACGCCACTTCCTTTCACTGCTGACAGGACACACTGAATGAACTTTGCAGAGCGAATAAAGATAGCATTTGTAATTAGAGATGTAAGAGTCCTTCAGGATATCCCACTAGGAGTAGCAGAACCTTAGGTCTAGATAAAATAAAAGGAAAACTATGCATGGTGAAGCGAGGGAAGCAAGAAGGTAAATATCACTATAGCAAGTAGCCTGATCAGGGCGACCAGAGGAAAACAAACAGCACTGGTGATAAACATGACAAAGGCAATTTTGCATGGGGTTTTGGGTTTGGTTTTTTTTTTTTTTTTTTTTTTGGTGGGCTTTTTGGTGTTGTTTTTTGTTTTGTTTTTAAAGAAATCAAGACTGGGATGATGAAGATGATCCATGAGATCATGGAACTGGAGGAAAGGGCAAAGACAGCCCAAAGAAGTCTTCAAAATGAAAAGAGGGGAAGAAATGAACTTCTCAGCAATGGTTCACATGGTAACTAACCTAACCTTTGGACCACTTTTCACTGAAAAACAGCACTTCAGTGGAATGAAACTCATTCTCTAGAAACTATGTTCATAGAACAGAGATAGAACCCCTTCCCCAGCATCCAAGTCCCTTGCACTAGCATTAGAAAGGTACTGTGGAGAAAAAATTTATAAATGGCAATACAAAACTACTTCCACTCTTACTCTTTGGAATAAGTATTCATTTATCATCAGTAGTCTGAACATCCTTAGCCAAGTAACTCTGCAACTAAGGAAGACTGCAATTTCTTTTTTACTTTCTTCAAAGGTACATTTATACTGTGACCAAGAACAGACAGTATTAGGGCAGTCACTTGGCTGCTGTGGCCAGCTACTGTCTTTACAGGAGTACAGACCTTTTTACAAAAAGATTCTGCCAGTGGTCATCCCATTTGTTTATTTCTGATATCTTGTTTTTATGAATTATACCCAAGCAACTTAAGAAGTGCCTATTTATGTCCCAGCTTCAGTGATTTTTCTTTTATTTTACTCTGTTTTATTAACACACTTGTCCTGCCTAACTATCACAAGCACTCTGGAATTGGTTCAAATGAAATAGAAAGGTGACATTTTGAATTTCAAGTGTCTCTGAACTATACACTCCTGCAACAGACGGTTTTGCTCAGGTCATTTTCTTTGAAATCAAAGTGCTTAAACTTGTCTGCACTTTTCTTATAATTTTTGACTTCAAGCCAGGAAAGCAATGCTGTTCAGAAGACCTCAAAATCTACATAAAGTTTCCTTCCATAGGTAAGTTTAACAAAGGGGAGAGGGAACAGCTACTCAAAATCATGCCTTTGGAGGCAACAGAGAAAAGCATGACAATTACCTCATTACTCAGAATCTGCAAACACTTCCTTTCAGGTCAGGTCTTAATTTGAGAATAGCACATGCAAACGCTGTACAGCACAACACAGGAAGTTAATTTTTTGCTTTTACTGGTACGACCCTTGCACTACTGTGTTTAGCACTGAGCTATATACCAGCTGCTTACTTCTACTTTAGTGAGTGCAAAGTGCGATATCAGTATGGCTTGGCTTTTTCATTTCAGTGCTGCACCCAAAAAAATAAAATATCCCATTGGCTCTTTGATGACATGCCACCATTTTCATTCTACCTTCATCTATCAGACATCTTCTTCTTAAGCTTTAAAACATTTAAAAAAGACCTATTTTATATTTCAAAGACTAAGAACATAGTAACAGATGTAAGTACTAGAATTCAGCAGAGATACTAGATTCTGCAGTGTCTTTTTTCCCCCACCACCATTCCCCAACCTCTAAACACATGCTAATTAAGAAAAAGTATGTTCTTCCCACATTCTATTTAATTTTGGCAAGTCCTACATTTAAATTACAACATCTAAGGAATGCAAGACTGCTGAGAAAAGATAAAAATACCCTCTTCAAACAATTGCTTTTAATAGTATGATATCCATGTTCCAACATTAACCATTCTAGTACTCTTCTATTCCTAAATTTTTAAACAAGAGCAATTTCTCAATCCTGTTTGAAGATACCAGGTTTAATAGAACTAATATGCTTTAATTGGATTAATAAACTTTCCCTAACAATGCACAAACAAAACCCCAACACTTTGGGGTTCACTAAAACTTGTTTGATAGTGGATGCTTGCTCAGCAGTCCTTTCTCTGCAACTTCTATACGGTGCGAATGAAACAGTCTGTAACTCACGCTTTGGCCTTCTACCATACTGCAGCTAGAAAGAAAAGTGGCCAGAGGATAAAACCAACTCTACCTTGCACTGCTTCCTCCTGTTTGTAGTATTAATACTGTGCTTCTTGTAAACATTTTCTCCCTAATGTGTTTCCTAACAGACCATTCACAGATATCTCTGGCAGTGGCAGATTCGGATGCCAAGCTTGGGAACGTATTTTTCCATCAGTAACAGTTCTGTCTATGGCTGGCTGTTCCTCAAGCCGTCTGATGACTGTTCGCTAGCCTGTTCAGCTGTGTGCAAGGCTAGTACACCACATGGTAAACGAATATGCAAGCTTTTCTATGGCAAAAGGGCTTTCTTTTCCTCTGTTTGCTTTACATAAAAACACAAGAAGAGCTTGAGATACTAAAGGCACTCACATACTAACCTCTGTAACAATAGAGAAGTAAAATTAATACTGCCTTCTTTCTTAAAATATTCAAATTTCAACATTCAGGGAACGTACAATATATGATCATATGTCAACTGAAAAGCACTTCAGCTGGCAATATTCTGATGGCTACAGAAAGTAGTAATAGATGTATGCTAATTTAGCACTTGGCATATCTCTTATTTAATTCAAAACCATTCATGCATAAAATTGCACCTATTTGCGCCAATGTAGTTAGTTACAGGAAAATACTTCAAGTCAAGCTTCGAGTCTTCTGTAAGCATTTAATGCTTTACTTCTTAAAACCCCCACATTCACCAAGGAACAACTAGGGGAATCAAAAATCTTTGATTTTGTTTATACAATGATAACAACTTTAAAGTTTCATCTACAAATTATAGTAAGTCAAACATCTAAACCAAGCAAAAATACACAAGGGCTTTCAAGAGCAGTTAATTAATGGCCCTGTTTTAAATACCTACACTTGGAAAAAGAGTAACAGGCAATACAAAATCTAGGATCTATTTCTCAAACTAACTCCTGCTAAGCTATTCACCTGTATAATAAATAAAGCTACTTGAACAACGGAGCAATAACTATGGTCATTTCTTTACAGTTTCAGAGTAACAGTTTTTATGTGAAAGACAAACTTCCTTTTCCTAAATATTATGAGTAATGTAGACAGCAAGCCACAGCACTTTCTCTCTGATTTCAAGACAAGGTTTTGGAGTTCAGGAGCAATTAAGCGTTTTAGACTGTAATTAAAATATTGTCTTACCAGACTTTTGACCTACATGTTCTAGCCAATTCCTAAAAACTGACACAGAATTACTGAAATTATAAAGAAGTTTGAAACACTGGGTAGACTATGAGATGAAAATTAGAACTGATCAAAGTCTCCCAGTGTTACAAAAAAACTTTGTACTTTGACAAACTCATGAAGATTTTGGCTCTCTGGCACTGAGATGAGTGAACTGTCACCCTTTTCCAAACAATCGGGGGGTATCTTTTATCTTATGAAGCCTGAAAACCTTCAGATTTTTTAATTTTTTTATTATTATTAGCACCACTCTATTCTTAACTGGAAAATGATGGGAGGTGGCATACACAACTAAAGAAGAGAAATGAACTGGCATTAGCAGCAGTAAGGGGAATTTGAAGACAGTACACCTGTAAAACCAGTCTTGACGGCATTCATTCTGCACCAGCTGATTCAATCTCTACCACAGATTGAGCCAAAATTTTTAATTAATGTATGTAATACTCTAAAATTAAGAACTCTAAAGAGCTGCTAGGCATTTAAAGGCATTCACTTTTCAAAGCCATACTAGTTGTATGCAAGTTTCTAAACACAAATATATCACATTCCCTGACGTTGTCAACAGCTAACCACAAGAAGTGGTTTATTTAAGACCTCAGCATACTAAACCAAAGTACACAGAGAAACTCTAAACCATACATATATATATTTATTTGGGAGAAGTGTATTACTCTGATGAATTCTGGGACACACAAAAACCATGGTCTGCCTGGGATGGACTTAACTTTCTTCACAGCAGCCTATGTATGGACATGCGGTTTGGATTTGCGACTAAAATAGTGTGGAAAACAAAATGTTTTGGCTGCTGCTGTGTAAAGCGCTTGCACAGTGTTAAGGCTGTTTTTTCTCTCACCCTGGCCGCACTCCAGCAGATAGGCTATGGGTGGACAAGAAGCTGGAAGAAGATACAGCCAGGACAAATGAACTGAACTGGTCAAAGGCATATTCCATACTGTGTAACATCATGCTTAGTGGTAAAACTCAAGTAGGAGAAGTGGAGTGTTTGCCTTCCAAGGCGGCTGCTGCTTGGAGATGGATCTGCTTGCTGGAAATGGATCTGCTTGTGGGATGTACTGAGTGATTTCCTTAGCATCACTTGTTTTCCCTTCCTCTTTCCTTCACTTATTAAACTGTCTTTATCCTAAATGATGAGATTCCTTGCTTTTGCAGTCCCTATTCTCTCCTCTGGCCATGGGAGGAGAAGGCAAGGTGAGTGGTTGTGTAGGTGCTTGGTTGCCACCCAAGGTCAACCCACTACACACGGTAACTTCAAGATACTTTCCAGCCCTGTTTTCTGCTAAAAAGATCATCACTAGCACAATCTTGGGATTAAAAACACTGTCCTTTTAGTTTATAAAGGATCATTATTTGAAGGTGAGGGGACGTAGCCAAGAAAAATGCTGCAGGGTTAGTTTCTGACTAAGAAAACTTACCAATTCAATTTCTTCTGGGGTTTTATTGTCATTATTTTGCTAAGAAACCTGTACAGACTTCTGTAAGACACAGAAATCATTTAAGATTCTTAAAAGTAGTTTTACCATGTTCAACAGCTGTGTTGCCAGAGTGTTTTCAAATTTTTTCTCAGTACCCCAGAAACTGCCATTTGTTTAGTCTAACCAGTCACAGTACAGATTGTTTTTTCTAGATTCTACTTCCAAATTATCTGTGGTTTCTAGTACTCTAGACAGAAAATGTGTGCAACAATCTTGTGAGGGACTAGCCACTCTTCACAACTCCCTTAGAGAGAACGGAAATTTCTTCCAGAGGTCTTGAGAGAGGCCAGAGTTCCAAGCCTTCAACCAGTACCAAAAATAACAGAAGAATTATCACTTGAAAACAAAACTACTATTCCTGTGAATCCTCAAGGCAGAGATTCTGCCATTCTAAGCAAACAGATTTACACGGTCATTTTCCTTAAGATTCTGGGGTTTGTGTTTAATTCTAATTTGGATCTATAATTAATATATACATATATTACCTTTTTTAAGCATGGACATAATACAAAGTTTTTATCTTGCCTTCTTTCAATCAGTAATAAATACATGGCAGCAATAAAGCTTTAATCTTAATCAGGAGCTGTGAAAGAAATCCTCTCTTGTAGCCTCAGCGTTTAGGGATGAACACTGACAACTGTCATTTTCACATCTGCAGAATATTCTCCTCTTCCAAGTGATTCAGACTGACCTGCTAAGGACCCTCCAGATCGACTGGATTTCATCAATTCCCATCAGTTTATTACTAAATGCTATGGATAATCACTGAACAGTTTTCTGATCATTTTCACCTCTCATATAAACCACAATTCCTGGTTCCCCACTGAGCATGAAGAAATAATTCCAGTACCCACCATGACATAGCCACAGGTATCTTAAGTTGAATGCAAGAATGTTGTTAATGGATTCAATCAGAAAGCAATTTCTGTTAACAAAAGGCCAGCTTGAACTCCTTGAAAAGAGAAAAAGGCAACACGAATGAAGAAAATAACCTCTTTCTCTCCTGCACACAGAGCTCATCAAATCATTCCCATCCTTTGCAGAACTACAAAGGGTTTTCTTTTTCATATGGGTAAAAGAGGTGAATGGAAAAGGAGAATAAAAAAAAAATAATATAAAGCTCATCTCTCACTAGAGAGGCTAATTCTGGGAAAAGTAAATCCAAGCAGATTTGCCAAAACTGTAAGAAACAGTGTAAACACATGCTGGAAGAAGGCTTCATCTAAACCAAAAAGGAACAGTATCAGCAAGTTAATTCAACATTTTCCTGTAACCTTTTGAAATGTAATCACTGAGAAAAGCCTTTATAGATTCAACAGCACACATTTTAAGATGATGAATCCTTTGTGGAAGAATCCTGTATACTCAAGTAAGAGAGAGAAAGTGACTACACTTCAATAGTGAATGAGGGTAAAACAGAAAAGAGACATTCAAACAATGCAGACAAACAAGATGGAGAAACAGGAACACCAAACTTTAAATGAGGATGTTGACATGACAGATGTTTCAGACTGTCAGTGCAAAATTACTACCAGCACACAAGTTCACGAAGTCAAAATAAGTTGCTAGTAGAGAAGAGTTCTGCCACAGGTGAAAGGTGGCTTACAGTTAAATGAGATAACTCTTGTCAACATATAGACAAGATCCCTATGCATTCAGATTCCACGTGTTCAAGATACTTTCAAACACTGAGGAAAAAGAGGCTGAGAGACTCAGCACTTCATTAATAAAAGACTTCAATACTTTTCAAGCAGACAAGACAGCCGTTATGTTAAAAATATGATTCCAAGATCTCGAGAAATCTTTGAAGTTATACATCATACACAAGTACTTCACAGGAGAGCAAATGCAGTATCAGAATATTAATTAAAAAGTGAAATAAAGAACATGAATAAGGAATGATTGCTCACCATCTCACCCTATAAAGAGAATTAAGGAGACATCAAATTAAGCTATCATGTCCCAGATTCAAAATAAAGACAAGAAGGTACCTTTTCATTGAAACACATTCAAGATACAGAACTCTGAGCCATGGGATATGCTACAGATAAGGGTACAGGGCTGAAAAATAAACTTGGAAAAATAATGACCTTTAAATCCAGATAGTAAATATGAGAATACCACCTCTGACTCAGAAAACCCTTGAGCATTAAGTCACTGAAAAATACTAGGTCAATACTGAGAGATAACAATACATTCTTACTTCATCCTCTCACTTCTCTCTGCAGAAAGCTGGAGGTGGTGAGGAACAAGCAGTGAACTGTTTTGTAGTTAAGGTCAAAGCACAGACAGGACTTCACTGCCTGTCTCTTCCTTCCTCCACACTGAGGTGTCTGAGACAATGAAAGAAAGATGTCCTTGCTCCCTTGAGAACAGCACCTAGGCACCTTCCAGAGGCCTCTCCAACTCCGCAGAGGTGATGAAGCTGCACAACTGGATCTTGGCTTTAAAAGGCTCCTCTACTGCAGTTCTCACCCAGCTTCTCCAGGTTGGCAGCCTTGACTTGCAGTCAACAGCTCAAGGGCAAAGCAGCCCTGGAGGCAAAGGCAGCAGTGATGGCTGCACTAGCCCTAGTGCGACCACATCCTCCAGGTGACCTCATTGTGAAGCACCTGGGCTGCTAGAGGGGCTTCAGTGTGGTACTTTGGTACCTTATCCCTCCCTGGGCTAGAATCCAGCCAGTGCTTGTGCATCAGGGTCAGGGGCAGCCTGGACATTCAGCACCATGTTGAGTTTACCAGTTATTACGTCCAACCTTTGCCAAGCCATGCAACTCCACTCCCTGTACTTTTCCAAGCAGATTGTCCCATCTAGTATCTATCCAGTGGGCACTGAGCCATCAGTTTCTTTTGTCCTGTTGCTCAGCCTTTGCCTACATGACTTTCAGCACTGCCTTCCTTGTATGCTTCCCAGAGGACCATTCAAGCATGCCCACTTTCACTGGAGATAGGATGATGCAGAAAAGCATCAAAAGGGCTAGATGCAGAAAAGTCCTTGTTAAAAGAAGACTTAAGAAAGCTTAAGAGATGGTGTGTTTGAGAATAAAATTTATATTCCTGGTTTTAAGTCTTTGATTCACTTCACATGATGGAGATTATTCCACTGCCACGCTTGCTTTATAGCACTCCACTGGAACAGAGCAGCTGCTAACTACCAGTTCAACAGCCTCCAAAACTCACCTTTTTTCCCCACAACAGGAATACCAGCTAGATGGAAGTGAGTTTTACTAAGGAACTTAGCCTTTGCAACAACCCATAAAGCTACTTTTGCTCATGGCAAGGATCCTACCACCACATCTGCGGTTGACCCCAAGAGAAGAGAAATATATAAGGTAGCTTTGAGCTACTTTCCATTTCCTCTCTCCTTGGCCGTATCAAAGTGTAAAGATAAATGAGACGTAGAACCAGAGCACAAAAGATAGGCAACTCCAGCACTCTGCACCTTTGCCTTTTTCCTTTATATAAACACTCTCCCTTAACGCTCTGACCTGCTTTGTGGTGTGGTTTTTTAACAACACGAACTCATTGGAACTGCAGACTGGGATCACTGTGCACCAGAAGCCAGTTGGCCAATTTCAAACACAACACAACATAAGCACAGAAACACAACATCCTCTTCCTGTGTAGTTAATTATCTACAAGCCACTAAACCTGAATGGCAACTTGCAATTTTAATTAATCTCAAATTAAATAAGGAATATTTTAAATATCTCTGGTTTTAAGTTTATATTGACAATTTTAAATGCAAACAGAACTCTGTTTTATTCGCACATTTGGCTCTTCCAACAAGTCTTGTGAATCAAGAATGTTTCATTATATTTGCTCCTGATTCATAGGAAAGTACAACTTTGATTGAACGATACCCATATTAAATAGGATATCTTCCTGCTAAACTGGTCTTCCCCTTAAAATACATACAGCCACCAAAATAGAAGTAGTCTATTCAGTTAACCCTGTACACTGAACTATATAGAACTGTCTTACAAGTTTGGCTCAAGAAAATTGACAATAACTTTATGCTACTATCTTTTAAAAGAAAACAAAGATTCAAAAAATATACAGTGATACATAATGGACACGCATACTACAAGGAGAAGAAATACATATAATACAATAATTTTACACATATAGTAGAAGAAAATAAAATGACACTATTCTTTTTACTGCACTTGCTAACCATCATAGATCAGCTCTACAGAACTCAAATAATAGGCAAGCCAGAGAAGAGACACCCACAGTCTCTCACACACACAAAAATATTTTAAAACAAAAACAAACAAAAAAAACCAAACAAAAGATAATAAAAAGGTATCATGTGGATGGAATCAAAAGTAAGTAAGTTAAAAGATGCTACCTTAGAAAACACCTTCTTGCATCAAGTGATTATTTCCTTCTATTTGAAAAACTGCCAGATTTCTTTCCAAAGCATTTGTTAAGAAATATTTTTTGATCAGGGATCTGTCCCTTACATTGATTTCTGAGATCTTGTTTTTCTACACAATTGCAAACAAATGTCTTAGCCCTAATAAGCTTTGCAATGACTGGAGGAAAACAGATTACAAAATGCTGAGCACAGCAAATACCTTTAGTAAGGAATCTCAAAATAGCCTGCTCAAGGAACAGGAGAAAAGATGCCCATAAACTTTTAATTTTGCTGTTATCCATGGTTAAAATGGTTAAAATTACAGCTTAGAACCGGACTGCTCTGGTTTGGATTTTTTTTTTCTTCTGATTCTTACATGTAAATAAACCAGGCTTATAAAATTCTAGCAGGTATCACCTTCTCCCAATCAGCTGTGAGCACTGAAAGAAAATGTAAAATGGGAGATAAGTACATTTTTCAGTAGCAGTCTGGTTCAAAGTCTCCTACAGTTATAGTATATTTCTTATTGTGTTTTACAGTAACAAATTACATTAAAACAAAGACTTCCTGGTGGTGAGGAGAAATGGCTTTTCATTGCCGAGTTAAAACAAGTAATGAGTTTGGCAAGCTACAAAAATAACATGGATGGAAATGAGGAAGCTTCAAGCAGCATAATTTCTGCCTCATAGAACTGCAGCTAGTGGAACACACAGAATGACCACAGACATAGTGAATTTTCCTGCATCATCTGCATAATAGTTAAATGAGAACATTTTTTATTAATGAGCAGTAGTGCAATATAAAAAAAGTCCAAATACAGGTAGCAGGTGCACGAGCGGCAGTCCTGCTTGTTTTCCCACTGGAACATTGGAGAGAAAATGCAGCTTCCTCCCTGGGAGGACCATGACTTTCATTAAAAGCAAGGTAGAAACTAAAGAAAACTATACTAGACACAAAACTTTATTCCACCTACATTAAGGAAGAAATCTCACAAAGAAAGAACCACCATAAAAAGAACCGTATTTCCAGAGGGAGGGTTAAGAAGTGTCACATTAATTTCATACACTGTAATGCTGAGAGATGATTTGACAAGCCACAGAGGGATTTTGCTGCTGTTCAACAACTGCCTCTAACAGTAAGATCTCCCAAGACACTTTCCAGCAAGAAATTAACTGGACCCCCAGGAAGATGAAAAAAAACCCATCACCACAGAATACTAGTAAGTGTAGGCTTCCACAATCAGAGAATGGTTTGAGCTGGAATGGACCTTAAGACCATTTCATTCCAACCTCCTGCCACGGGCAGGGACAACTTCCACTAGACCAGGCTGCTCAAAGCCCTGTCCAACCTGGCAATGTTATACCATGCGGAAATCATTTATGAGCTACCAAAGTTGTAGGTAGAGGACTCAAAAATATCTTGCCTCATTCAATCACATTATTCTTGGCATAAAACTCCTCCTGACGCACAACCAGAAATCCATTCTTTTTTTTTTTACCAACTCTCAAAAACTGCTCCATTACTTAGCAACAAGAAACACATGCAACACCAACACTTACACCTCTTTCTGTTTGTGACTGCATGCAATTCTATAGTTTCCAAATATCTCCTTTAAACATTGTGATTTATATCTCAGCTATCTGGGAAATCACTGTATTCTTCCTTCATTACTAGAGCTGAAACCTGTTAACATTCTCAAGCCTCTAGTTTCAGAAACCTTGGACTCAGATCTAAATTCCTGTCAAGTTGTTGGCCTGAAATAAAACTTCAGTATTTTCTCTTTTCTGGTGTAACAAATTAGTAGCTTTGAATTGGGGCCCCACGCTTCCTTTTTGCTGAAGTTTTGCCTGTCAAGAACAGCATTTTTTGAATTTTTAAACTACAATAACCTTTTTTTTGGAAAAAAAAAAAAAAATGCTATTCTTTAGGTCCTCAGATTTCTGTATCTGGTTGTAAGTTTTGAGACATTTTTTGGAACTGTTTATCCAAATTTCCTATCCTCTACAGAAATTTTCATAATCAGCTAAAGAAAAGTTTGTGAGCATCTGATTTCTGTTATCACAGTTTGCAGGGCCTCTATTCTAACACCATTCAGAAATGTATGGCAATTACTCTCAAACTGCCAAAAAAAATTGTTCAAATATAACAATTTATTCTATAAGGAACAATTTATATTTAAGGAACAATTTGAAGAACCGTTAACATTCTTCTTAGATATTAGACATTTAAGTACAAAGATCATGAAATCTTTGCTAAGGGAAGTTTGACAGTACTTAAAATATATATTAGCACCTTGCTAGTCTTGCAAAAAATAAACAGCTACACACAGAAACAAAAGAGTAAGATCACTTACATAAATAGATGGAAAGTAGAATGGTTTATCATTATCATGTTTTATCATCTAACGTTACCTGGTCTTCCAAATGTTATGGCAACAATACTGGGTGTTTTCTTAGAGCCTTTATGGATATTTAGATCTCAGAATCTCCAAATTAATTTGATTTTTATACATATTCATACATTCTATGTCCATATTTGGAAAACATGGCACACGTGTAAAATGTCTTATGTCAAAAAGACCACTGAAAGCAAACCAATATATTGATTTTTCATGTCTCACTATAAAAAAAAATAATAAGCAGAGATTGAGGACTTGACCTGTGATTTTTTGAACACTAAGATTAGACAGTACTGTAGGTTAACAAAATAGGAATGCAAAACATGAACTTAATACACTTTATCACAAAGGGTTTCATTACAGTTAAACCAAAGAAAAGGACAACTGAAGTAAGTAAAAGAGTACACACTGTTTTGAGCAACTGAGGTATCAACAAAGGAAGAAAATTCACCTGGGGAGTCCTAAAACTGGATACGGCTGAAGAAGTTACTACTGAGCTTTCTTTCCAGGAACACTTATTGCAAGTGAACTTCATAGACAGGAATGTTCAGTAATACTAGGCTTATCCTGAAGGCAATCAGCATTCAAGGATGCAGAAGGTTAAGGCAGCCTTTAAACTACATTATCAGCTGATCAGTTCAAGACCAATACTGTTTACATCATCCTGCAAGGACCTCCAAAAGTTTGTCAGCCGTGTCTTCTAGGCAAGAAGTTTGCAGTAGAAGCCCATGACTTATTCCCACCAACCACAGTAAGGGATGGAGATCACAAATTCATAATAACAGTTATGAGGTGCGCATTTCTAGAATACACACCTGCAATCTAAATATTTTAAGTAGTAAGGAAAAAAAAAATAGTAAGGAGTAGCTTTCACTACAATCAAATTTGACTCTTGCAAACTGTAGTGACACAGCAGGTAAGGGTAAGATTCTGAACCAAAGATAATGTTGCTCTGCATTTCTGTTTTATATGCTAAATAATTTCACTTGTATTTATTTTATGTAAAATCTTTTTCAACATTTAACAGCTATGCTGTACTTTAACAGAAAGATCTTCTTTCTCCAGCACCTCAAGTACTATTTGATGAAGTACTCTGAGCATCCACTGAATTAATATAAAACCTATTTCATGGTGGCACCATGTTAAACCACCAGGTGGTATGTTTTCTTAGCAAAAGATGCATTTAGTTAGGGGCATTCCATTATGTAATTTTACTAAATTCACCAGAAAAAGTGATAAATACCTGAAATAAATTAAAAAATTCATTATTTACTTCATTGTATTTCTAATACATGCAGGGATTGTTTGCAGACCAAATACTGGAATCTATTTTTTTTTTAAATAAAATTAATTCAAGATTCTTAGGTCTGTAGGAAGCAATTAATCTTGTAAATAATTTTTTAGAGGCCAAAGCTTTAATCACAAGCTCTTTTTTATCCCACTTACCTCCCCCTCAAAATGATTATAGTAAATTTTATGTAACCATTAAGGACAGAGTTGAATTTCAAATCAGATGTGGAATAAAACAAAAAATATTGCTGCAGCTGAGCACACTGAAAGCATGTACTTGAGCTGTGATTTCTGGTTAATATAAAAGTTCGTCACCAGTTACCAGGACCAGTTTTCTCCTGGCAAGGCAGGAGCAACTACTATTTTGGGAGCTGAAGTTCAATATTTATGGACAGAAATATTTATTTCCACATGTAAAACAATTTAAATCTATGTCATGTTCTATTTCTGTAACTCCAACAGAGTGTCATTTTCAAACAAAAAAAACCAAACAAGCACAGAACCAGACTTTCAAAAACAAGAAGTAGAACTACCTGAAGCTTTGAAAGTTAAAAACTACGTAACGATAACACTGCTGAAAGTAACGCTCAGAAACTATGAGTTGGGTACTAGATTTTGTCACAAAGTGGACACACAAAAGCATGAGGATCCCAGAATCCTCAGGAATTCAGGAATAACCAAAGTGTCTTCTCCATCAATCTGGCTGCGAAAGAATAGGCTAACAGGAATCACTCTCCTTCCCAGTTTACTTCTTCCTAGCCACAAAGTTTTGAAAAGGTAAAAAAAGAAAACAATTCCTCTCCTCGAAGGAGAATGAAAGGAGAAAAAGAAGAAAAAAAAAAGGGGGGGGGGAGGGAGATTATCCTAAGAAAAACCGAGGACAGCATCCTGACAGACTCCTCACACCATTTCTACTTTCAGCAGCTAAGTGACAAAGTGTTGGGACTTCCTTCCAAGATAATACGGTTGTATCAATCATGTGGGACTTAAAACCTTACAGTTATTTTTATCCTTCATTTGTTACTGTAACCATTTAATAACCAGTTTAACCCTCGGAAGAATTCTCTGATGTGAAATGTTTGATGTTTTTCAGGAAGTCATCTGGTTTCATTGTTATACTTCGCGTGAGCTAACTAAAGACCAGAAATGTCTTCTTTGCTGCTCTGGGCTCTAACACAGGCATCCTGAACAGCCTCACAAATTACAAAAGCAAAAGAAGTACAAGATTGAATAAAATAATCCATTAACATGAGTGTTGGGCAAGAACTTTAAAACAAAAAAATCTAGGACTCAGATTGCATTTATAAAAACAAGGTCCTTCCTCTTTCATATTTAACAGCTTACTATAAAAGGAAAGCACTTTTATTAGTACTACATTTTTCAGCTTCATGCAATGTCTATGCTATTTCATTCTGTTACTAGGCAAACAAATGTACTTGACTATACCTAGGAGACAGATGTCCTAATCAGCAATTTGTGTGTCACCAGCACCATAAAGACTTTATAATATGTTAAAAGATTTCAAACAGGACTTCCATCTCCTGCGAAGATGTTAATGCCAGCCACTTCCAACACAAGCATCAGCAGCAGCACAGGCATTCTTGAATGGTTCTTCAAAGAGAGGTTTTAAATATTTAGTCAAAGGTTTTAACAGCACTGTCCCATTGCTAATTAGTGACAGCAATACCATTTAAATCTTTGATGATGACGACACCAAAAAAAAATATATCACAATCCAACTCAGCATCACAATATTGCTAAACCTTCATTATGCCATAGGGGCTTTACACATTAACTGGCAAATATTCGGAACAGCATTTCAGTCCTGCACTGCAAAAAAAACTTAAATAGAACAGAAGGAAAAAAATACATAAAAGGGCAACAGAATTTTAAAAGGCACGGGAAAGCTTGAATAGGCAGAACAACTAAATACATTTGTTCAGCCTGGGAACAAAAAAAAAAAAGATGACATAAAGCAAATGTGAGGAACACCTTTCCCTATTCTTCAAGATACAGGCAATTTCAAATGGTTCTTCTAACAGAAGAACCAGGGGGACAGCAGGTAAACAATTAAGTACCTGCCAGGTACAACCAGGCAGAAAAGGACTTCTTCACATAACACATAGTTAAGAAGCTGCCACAAGCACATTACAGCAGTGAAAAGCCTACAGAAGTCAAACTGGGCTTTAGCTCCAATTCACTTAAGGCCAGGAGCAGATGTTAGCAAAGGAGGCTTTTTCTATTCCACCTTCTCATAGCAGTTGCTGATGGAGGCAAGCTAATGAGCCAAATGGACTTCTGGTCTGACCCTGGCAGCCTTTCTTAAATTCACAAGGGCTGGCAACTACTGAAGACTGGGGGAAACAGATGCATCTACCCTAAGCTGTGCAGTCAGCCTTCAACATAGGTTCAGGCCTCAAACCCTGAGGGACTTTACCCCATTGTAAAGGTTGACAGCCTTGCATAGGAATCTGTACTCCTTTTTGTTACCCCTTTTGGGGGATTTGCAAGCAGACTTGAGCTCTTGCAGAGGGCTCTGCTCAGTTCTAGTGCTTTTCTGGGAATAGAAGAATCTCCACTAGCTGTTAAAGAAGAAAAGCAGAATATAGCTAGTCTGTGGTCTCAGCTGCTGAAGCAGAAAACCCAAGGTGTACGAGGGATGAGGAAGAGACCAAAGAAGGGGAGGAAGAAACAGACAGGGTGACACAAGAGACAAGGTGACACAAATCAAAACCAGGCCAAGCAGGATAGTAAAAGCATAACATTACAAATTCTTCCAGGGCCTCATTTCTAAATCTACAAAATACCAGAAGACACCACTCACAACTAAAAGCACTCATTGTCTGGACACTACACTACTCTCAGAGCAGATTCCAAGTCAGGCTGGCCATACAGAAAAGGAGGACCAAACACAAGGCACATGGTATGCATTATTTAAGATGAGGAACAAATAAAGTTGAAAAGTGTAAACCTTGTCAACCTCAAACAGTGCTCATGAGACATATCACTGCAACTACTACAACTAGGGAGAGCAACGAGAAAATAAAGAACTGAAGTTTAACGAATGAAGTACATCCAAGTAAGCCATAAAATGTTCTTGGGGGGTTTTCAAAACCAAGAAAAACATAATATTATCTGAACTCAAAACCAGTTATGTCTGCTCTACTTTCTCCACTACGTGGTAGTAATGTGCTATGACTAAATGCATTCTTATTTCACATAAATATTAGTCTTTAACTCTAGGATTCAGACTGGAGATGCTCTTTGCAACAATATGCTACCAACGTATCTAAAAAAAACTGCTTTAGTGACAATTCTTTGTAAATGGCAAAATACATTTCAAATGATTCAACCTATTCCCTGAAGTGATTTATTTCCAACTATTACTGAGGTTTCCCTGTCTTATGTAGTAAAAATGTATCTTATTTGTAAAAACAAATATTGTACTGAATGTAAATATTGCTACAGCAAATCAGGTACACGAAAGATACTTATGCTGCTTCTAATTTACTAAAGCATGGTTGAGTATACACAGTTGCTGTCTTGCTTGGTTTTTTTAAACAGTTGCTTACAAGAGATGACTAAATGCAATAAACAACTGCCTGTCATAAAAACACCTGCAATAACATAAGGAACAAAAGCTTTGACAGTGAACTGAATTTCTGTCCTCTTAGTCCAAATTACTCTTTAATAATACAAAGAACTAAGCAATGATTTATTTTTAAATAAACAGTCATTTACACTTTATTTTAAGGAACGTGGTTAGAGTAAGCAGTTGACAAAGTTAAACACTTTTGCCATCAGGAACTAGGTAATAAAACACATAAAGCACCCAAGATTTTCCATAATATCACAAAACAAAACCCAGAATCCCAGAATCATTCTTCCTCTCCTATCCTACACTGAAATACATGAATGCTAACACATCAAAGCATGCACAGAACCTTACAATGCTCTATCTTTTTCAGCAAAGGCAAAATGTTAATGCTGGTAAGAAGGAGGGAAAAAAAAAATAAATTAAAATAGGGAAAGAAAAAAGAAATCATAGTCACAGAAGGCTATAATTGCAGAAACCAAACTATAAAAATAACTAGAAAATTCTGTGGAAATGCTTTCTAGCAAAACAAAACTGTTTCTTTTTCTTGTAAAATACTCATTATGTCATAATATAAAGGAAATATCAAAACATTTACAGCAATTTCAACAAAGGTATTAGGAAATTCATGACACTAATGGGCATATACCAATGTGCACAATATCAATTATCCACTATACATTTGTAAGGTACTGTCACATTAAGGGGGTCTTTACCCCAGTTGGGAGTGTTACCCCCTTATGGGGAAATCATGGGGGCGTTCTATTGGAAGTATAACCTTTTACTGGGGTAAGGTACCTGTCACGTTAAGTGGTCAAAATAAAACCCACAAGTAAGTTCCCTTTATTATTTTTACAGCAAATTTGGAAATCCAGGTTAATATCTTGCTATTTTATATTTTTCCTTTGATAAAACTCTCAGCCACTATTCTGAAAGGGATTTTGCTTGTTTGTTTGCTTAAAGGCACTTCCTGTCTGCCATTTATGAACTTCATACTACAATGTCCAGAATATGAATGTTTGGTATCCCAAAAGATCCCTGAACACAGTACACAATCTGAAGTACTCAGGGATATTTTATTACTTATTCCACAGGGTCAAATGACATTAAAAGGAATCCCAGGAGAGGCAGAAATGAATCAGAATTATTTAACTTTCCCAAGGCTGCACGAGTTAACAGTGAGCCTCAGTACTGTGATTTCCAGTCACATGGTATGTTGCACTCCTGTCTTGAACTTCAACGTTTTGTGAAGTCAAGGTCTAGGAGGGAAGAGGAGGGTGAACTCAGGCATGCAAGGGACAAAAAAGCCTATACTGAGAGTTCTTGAAAAGAAACTACTTAAGTAGAAACTAAGAGATGTATTGCAGTGAAAAGCAAGGACACTCGCTACCTATTCTCCTTAAAGACAAACAAGCCACCCCTTTCAAAGAGCCCTTTTTTATGTCAATACTGCAACCCACTAAGAATATTATGAAATTGTACTTAATATTATTTTAACATACTAGAAGGAAATACATTTTCTCATAAATGGTATTTCTGAATTAGATTCTGCAACATAACACTGTTCAGGTTATAGGCTGTAATGAGAAAAAATAGCTGATTTTCATCTTAAACATGGAGTATATAATTTGAACTTACATTTAAAACCCAGGAACTACAATAATCTAGCAACAACAACAAAAAAAAAAATCATGTATCACTGTATGATGGAAATGAGAGTGTATTTAAAACTGGCTGTTCACCTGAAGGTGGAAAGCTATATACATGCTAGAAAGTAAGTTAAAGTCAGAACCTGCCAAATTGAAGATACGATCTGAAATAATTAGAATGCAGTCAGTAGAACAAGTACAAGCTTTTAAACTCCATGCAGGTGACTGCTTTTGCCCATACCCAAAGAGCAATAATCAGCCAGCAGTACTGCATTGAAGGATCACAAACAAAAGGTGATTAAAAGACAAAGAGCATCATGCTGGAATTTAGTAACAGTTGATCCTGTAGCAGAGCAGTGGAGTAGAGTAGACTGACCTCTTGAGGTCTCTTCCAGCCCTATTTTTGAACAATACACATATGATGCTGCTTTTCACCATATTTTCCTCTTCTCCACATATGTTACACATAAATCATTAACACCTTTCTTCCCCCAAATCTACCTCCTACTCTACTTAGATTTAGTCTATTTCTGAATTTTGAACACAATTCCACATTTGTGTGCAAAGATAAAGATTTTGGAATCAATGTCCCAGTATTATAACATGTGCTTTAACTTAATCTGGCCCACAGACAACCAGCAAATCTTATTTAAGGGATTTTTTTAAGAAAGTCATTGGGAATAACACAAAGATCACAGCCAGCATCACCCATGGACCAGCAAAGGCTGGGGAACTATGCAATTAACTTATCCTGTCAGTCTCAGTTTAAATGTTTTAATCTTCCATTAATTCAAACAAATCATGGGAGCAATGTATTATCTGTGAGCCAGGGGTGGTAGACCACTGCTCTAATTCCTAGTTTAAAAAAAAGCTAACCTACTTGTCCTATCTTTGATCAAGCCTGATAACAGGCATTAAAGAAATCTCATCAGGTATTCATAATGATTTAAAATTCCATTAATTACTTTTTCACCACTGAACAGACTGAACATGTTTTGTGGAATTCTAAGGCTCTGGGGGTGGAGGGGGTGAAGAAGTGCTATTATTCACACTAGCCAAAGTCTTTATTCAGTCAGCAGAAATAGACATGTAAGCTCTTCCAGAAGAGAAGTCAGAGAAGTCCAGACCATCCAAATTAAGCTCCTGCTTCAAATCATCTTTTGGCAAAAAGACCTTATCTTCACGGGCTATAGCACATAAGCTAACTACGTGAACCACGCATCCTCATGTATCCACCTAGTGGCTGTGACGTATCTCAGAGCAGTGTCACTGTTAACAACTAGAAAGCTGCCTGATATATGCATCTAATACATATATACAACACTATATACAAATACCTAAGATTTATAGCTTTGCTATGACATAAAAAAAAATATTAAGGAAGACATACTATCTGGTGTTCTGTATTGTTTCAAAATAGAGATTGTATTTTTAAAAATTATGAAGCCAGTACATAATAAGTAGTAGAGGATGAAGAAGGAAGAATGCAAATACTAACAGGTACCAATAACCTTCTATAGTCTAGCTGAGAATCCACAGATCAAAAAGCAAGCACCCTCTAAAAGGATTTATGGAGCTGCTCTTAGGAGATCTCCCGCACTACCTGACAAACCAAAGAGATAAGAAAGATCTACAATACATTAACAAGAAGAAACTAAGAAACAAACAAATGAAACAAATCCAAAACCAGCTCTTCAGAAAAATCCACACTTTGGTTGTCCAGTTGAAAGCCTGCCCAAGGTACGACGTAGGAGTAGCTCAACTATCACAGCCTTGTTTCCTAAATATAGGCATTATTGTGGTGCCAGTTTTAGTGTCAATTAGTACGGGTGCTCTGAGCAAGATATCTTCTATTGTTGGGACATTCATTCCTTTTTTCCACCCAGATTTCTGTAACTAAGAAGAATTCAGCTGTTGCTGTAACGTTTTGTTTCCATGGGGAACAGGCTTGGAGAAAGAAAGTACATGTTAGGCTTTTTTCTCCTTCCTTCCTCTATATGGCTGTTTTCTTTCAACCTAGGGAGCCTTAGCACCTTTGAACCTGCGACTGCTCAATCAAGTTTACTTGAAAATGCCTAGCAAATCTGAAAGTTATTGGACATAAATGCATATACGTATAAATATCACAACAGCATCATTACCCAGGGTTCTTTCCAAACATGAGAGATGACTGAAAATCAGGTAATTTCTATACTTTAAACTGATTCCAGCAATCTAAGTTCTTTATATCCTTTTAGATGGAAGCTAGATGTTTATGATCTATGCCTGCTTCTCCACGAAGACCTGGTAACGTGCCATTGTGGCTAAGGTCATTTAGGAGCAGAGAGAACATAGTTCTACTGAAAATACTACTTTAGATTTTACTGTGAATGCAAAAGGCTTCATTAACACCTCTAAAACAATCACAGTGATAAAAAACACTGCACAAGGTTCTCCATATTTGTATTTTTTACACCTGATACAAACAGGGATACAGCATGAACCAGAAATCATAAAAGACTGAACAAGGTAATAACGTATGCTGGCATTTTAATAAGAAACAAGATCTTGATGCATATGCTGTATAATTCCTCACTCACAGAAAGACACATATATACGAATGTTTAGTTTCCAAAGCAAAGCTCTGCTGAAAGTTATACCCTAGAATATATACCTGCTAAATTTGGCTCCTCTCTTCTCACAGACTTTGAAACTTAGGAGCTGCCAACGCTTTAGCAAGTGCATGACTTCACAAAAAGCATGAGTTTACACCCAGAATAAAAAAGAGAGATACAAATTTGTTTAAGTTATCAGCCAAGAAGTTTATTGACACTGAGATCGGTCTTATTATATGCAAAAAAAGAAAATAAGCCCTGGACTTTGCTTCCAGACACATATAAGAACACTCCGGCTCACAAAATGCCAAACCACCTTTCTCCATTTATTTCTCTTTGTTGTCTCCCTAAACAACTGCTGTCTCCCCTAAGTGTATCTTTTCTCATTTTATTACTTTAACACCTCCCCTAACAAAGACATATTTATCCCACTGGATCTCTTTCTGTCTAGGTCTATGGTTTTGACAAACTGTAAGGTTCTGTAAGCATTTCTCAGAGACCCCTGGGAGCATGCAGCTCTGAGGAAACATACACACCACAAGTCATTTGCTGCCCTAAGGATTCTCAAAGCTCTACCCCACCCAAGTCTCTTTAAGAAAGATGTAGGGGAACCTCACATAAAAATAAAGAAACCTCACTGCCACCTTGAGAGTAGCCAAAAGAAGTTCACAGGATGCTCAAATCCACTCTGAACTGCAAGATGGACTCACTGTAAATTCATTTTACAGACTATTAAAGGAACTGTTATAGGGAATTATAGGATACCACAGTTAGTTGCAGGAAGGAAAATATTACGGTAAAACCAAACAGTGACCAAAAGAAACACTACATACCAATAAGTGGTACATAAAATAGTCCACAAATCAAGTATCTGAAGAGCCTAAAGCACAATATGTTGCAAATTAAAATTGCTACAGATTAAGAGTGTAAGCTTTACCACTTTCAGCCTAAACAGAGCTTACACACAAGAGTGAAAAGTAAACTACCATGGTATGAAGATTATATTAGCCTTTCCAGTAATAGCGGCCCTACCACCTGTCATCATCCTGGATGACACTTCAGCCTTGAAGAGGATATCCTCTTGTACCAAACAAGAAAGAAAAATCCAAACTGATGCAGGTGCACAAAATAAAAATAGAAAGAAAAATATGGAACCAGGGAAAGAAAGAAAGGATAGATACTGCAAGTAAGAAAGGAAAGGGAAAAAGGGCAGCAACTGCTCTGAGGAGTTATGAAAATAGACAACCAATGAAAGCACAGACTAAAACCAAAATAAAACATGTTTCTGTGCTCTCAATTCTCACGCACAAAGATGGGGTTCTAAAGAATTTAATCTCAACTGGACCTATTATTCAACATCAGTTGTTTGTTTGTGACTCAAAAGCCCAAAAGTAATTGGCAGGCAAACACTTAAAGTATTGGATATTCTATAAACAGCATTTTACAGACCAACTATCAATGCTGTGTTTTGCATGAAGCATAAGAAACCTGTATCTGGATGGGATAGACCTGTTCCCCGAGGTTACTCCACATCTTCTTTAAGAGCAGTTTTACATCACTGATGCATGTTACTAAAATTCTAGGAACCTTTTCCAAAAATAGATTGTGTATTACTTTTTCTGCTCTGTTTTACAGACTACTGCTCTGCAAGAGCAGACAAGAAGCAGCATCTTAAGGTTTACTACTTGCGCCAGATTTTCCAAGAAGTTTCACATTGAAAAGTAGGCACCTACACAACCGGACTCAAACTACCTCTGAACTGCTGAACTAAGCCGGCTGAAGAATAGTCAGTATATGTAAAGTGATTTTTCCCAGAAGTATTAAAACAGTCATATATAAAATAAATATGGATCCCATAACTTTGAATAGGGTGCCATGAGGTTTTTTCCACTCATGTCATAAATACCAAAGGGTAACACAAAGGTGTAGCAATCAGTTTTTGGCAGCTAAACAGATTACTGTTCACATTTGCAAAATGGCATTCATGAGTAATAATACCAGAAAGTTGGAATTATTTTATATTACAAAATGCTATCATTTGTGTAGAAACTAAGAACCTCGACTTAGGTATTCACGAAATCTAATCCAAAACATATTTCCTTATCTCATGCTTCTTGATCTTAGTATACAATGAATCCAGAGGTATTGTACCCTTGTTTAGCCTCCAGAAAGGCAGAAGGTTGCTATATAATCAAATCATACACTACAAAGTAGTGTGATGGCATGATACACACTGCAAACAACACTAGTATCTTACTTGGGCTACCACAGAGAAACAAAACTGTTAGGAAAACATTGGACCTGTAAAAAAAATCACTGGCAAATCTAGTAAACATGAAGTTACTCCAACACCAAGCTCAACTGCCCCGGGTCTGTTGCTGTAATTTCTTTCACACACACACACACAAACATACACGCCCAGCACCAGAGCTCTAACAGGAAGGGTGGGTGCAGGCTGTCAAATGCGTTCCACTGCTGCCTGTCCTTGCTCTCCCCTTGGTTTTTACAGAAAGGTCCAGGAGACAGTAACACAACTTGAGATACACTATTAGCCTTGGATTTCCACATGTGTTTCTATCATCCAGCCAACAGAACAGAGGTAACAGTCAAAACATGGACCTAACAGTGTTAGCAGAACCACCATGGGGCATTTGTTATTCTACTTGTGGTGAAGTGACAAGAGGTGGATTGGATGTGCAAACTTTCCACACTTGTTCAGAGCTGTGATGGCACTGTTTTTATTTTGGTGTAGGGAATTCTTTTTGTTTTGAGGTAACTTAAGTTCCTGAAGACCACATGATGGATGTAGATTTCAATGGTAATTCTAAATATGCAATTCACAGAGGTGAGGGGTGGAATGTATTTGGTTTGTGTGGCAAGGTTTCGGTAGTGTGGGGGCCCCAGGGGTGGCTTCTGCAAGAAGCTGTTAGAAGCTTCCCCTGTGTCCAATAGAGCCAATGTCAGCTGGCTCCAAGAGCGACCCACTGCTGGCCAATGCCGAGCCCATCAGCATTGGTGCCACAGGTGCTAGTGCCTCTGGTCTATCACAGTTAAGAAGAAAAAAAACTGCTGTGAAAACAGCATTCAGAGAGAGGAGTGAGAATACATGAGAGAAACAACTCTGCAGACACAAAGGTCAGTGAAAAAGGAGGGGGAAGAGGAAGGCGCTCCAGGCACTGGAGCAGATTCCCCTGCAGCCCATGCAGCAGACCATGGCGAGGTAGCTGTGCCTCTGCAGCCCTTGGGGGTCTATGAGGAGCAGATCTCCACCTGCAGCCCCTGGAGGACCCCACACTGGATCAAGGGGATTCCAGAAGGAGGCTGTGACGCTGTGGAAAGCCTGCGCTGGAGCAGGCACCTGGCAGGACCTGCGGCCCCATGGAAAGAGAAGCCTGCGCTGGAGCAGGTTTGGTGCAGGACCTGTGACCCTATGGGGCACCACACTGGAGCAGTTTGTAAAGAACTGAAGCCTGTGTGAAGGACTCACAACGGAGAAGTTCATGGAGAACTGTCTCATATAGGAGGGACCCCATGCTGGAGCTGGGGAAGAGTGGGATGAGTCCTCCTCCTGAGGAAGAAGAAGCGGCAGAGAAAACGTGTGACAAGCAGACCACAACCCCCATTTCTCATCCTCCCTGTGCCGCTGGCAGGGGGAGATGGAGAATTTGGGGGTAAAGTTAAGCCCAAGAAGGGACAGGTGGGGAAGAAGTTTTGGGTTTGAGGCTTGCTTTTTTTTTTTTTTTGCGGGTGGGGGAGGGGAAGTTAAGATTTGGTTTTATTTGTCATTATTTGTCATTATCCTACTCTGATTTACTGACAATATATTAAACTAATTTCCCCAAGTCGAGTCTGGTTTGCCCATGTCAGTAATTACTGGATGATTCCAGGGCTTTGTCTTGACCCACAAGCCTTTTGTTACATTTTCTCTCCCTTGTCCAGCTGAGGAGGGCATATGATAGAGAGGCTCTGGTGGGCACGGGCACTAGCCAAGGTCAACCCATCACAGCTGATTTGGAGGCACATAAATATCTAAGACAACAAATCTAGTTTCTATAGGTGAAGTACGGCATAGCCTACTGTTAAATGCACTGTCACTTTCAACAAGAAGAATGCTCCCTACCCTACTTTCTCCCACCCACACCCCAATGAGATCCAGAATCTCTCATCACCTGCTGTGTGCCTGTCACACACACCAGCCAGCAGAGCCACAAAATCGCTCTGCACAGGTGCATCCCAAATAACAAGGATACTGCCTAATCCATCTCTTTCCCTGCCAGGCTGGTGCCCATGTTGTATCTTTACAAGCCAGCTAGTTTCCCTGCCCTTCTCCAACAGGAGTTAGAGCCTTCTATTTTAATAAACCTCATAACATGACATCTTCCCCCTCTCCAAACCCCAAGCATGGATGTGTATAAAGCCATCCTCTCCCTGGTTGTCCATTTCTGACAAAGGAAAAATCAAGTCCCCTCGCCGCAGTGAAATGAAAAAATAAAATAAAAAAAAAAAACCAAAAGATCAGGAGCCAAGGCTCTGTGAGCCAAACCTATCACCCACAGCTCCCTGCCTCTGTCACAGAGAAACAGGCAAGACCCGATGGGGAGGAGCAAGTGCTCCTACCTTAATTATGCTGCTCCTCCGGGGGATGCCGGGTTTGCCTTCTCGTTGTTGACTGGTGGTAAATCCTTTCTCTTTGCTGCTGCTGCTGCACTCCGGGCTTGCAGGAGGAGCCGATCCCGGCTGGTCGCCGGCTCCCGCCAAAGCACAGTCCCCGTTGGAGACCCTGTTGCCACCACTGTCAAAGCGGGATCTCCCGCCGCCGCCGCCACCACCACCACCACCACCTCCGCCGTCTCCTCCTCCTTCCCCATCCTCTGCCTTGAAGGCCACCTTCCCTTGGACCGGCCGGGGGGAGGAAGGCAGCCCCCCGCCGGCGGTATTGCCACCACCGCCAAACTCCGCCATCAGCCTCCCTGACTACGGCAGCAACGATACCGCTGTCCCCCTCCCCTCCTCCGGCAGCTGCTCGGCGGTGGCTCTTCTTCCGCTTTCCGTGTATTTACGATCGTGGGGGGATTTTGAGCACAAGTCTCTCCCCTCCGCACATTTGGCAGCCGAGGCCGCACTGCTCCTCCCGGCGGGGGACACAGACAAACGGCTGAGCTGCGCCTCGGCGAACACCGCTCCCCTGGCACCTGGGGAAGGGACAGAAACGAAACGTGACACGGGGCGGGAGCGTTACACTACAGCGCGCTCCCTACGGACACGCGTGGGGACGGGAGGGGCTGCGAGGTCCCCGCGCATCGCGACCCGGCGGCCCCGGTGCGGCTCAGCTCCGCGCGGGAACCGGGCGCACGCCGAGCGCAGCCCCGCGGCGGGGACAGGGGGCTGCGTAGCCGCGGGAGGTGGGGAGAGATGTGAGAGGGACCGGAGGAACTGCGCCGCGCGGGCTGCTCAGCCAGGAAAAACAAGAGCGGCGTTCATGGCGGTGTTTTCACCCGTGTTTCACAGCGAAACCCGCAATCGCGGCGCATCCGAGCGGGACCGAAAAGAGAACTTGATGAACAACACGCCCCAAACGCTCCGGCCCCCGCCCGGGGGAAAGCCCGTCCCATGCCCCGCGGGGACGACCCGCCGCAGCCCCGCTCCGGCCACGCGCGGCGTTGAGAAGCAGCGGAACGGCAGCCACGCTGCCCCGCGGGGCACCCCCGGGGCGCCATCGGCAACTTTTGTGCTCTCCTCGCCGCCTGCCGACATCCAGCCGCCTCACGGGCGGCAGCAACCCAGCCCTCACACCCTCCGGAGCCGCTACCCGCCGCGCCCCCACCCCGCAGCAGCCCGCATGCTGCGCCCCCGCTACCCACCTCAGCGGCAAGGTGGCACGGCCAGCCCCGCTGCTGCCGCTGCTGCAGTAGCCGCTTTTCCCCCCCTTCTCTCCTCCTCCCCGCTATGGTCGCCGCCTCTGCCCGGAGCCGGATACAGAGAGAAACTGATTCATGTGGTTGCTTCCCTCGCTCTGTGCTGTTGCTGCTGCCGCCTCCCCCGGCTCAACGCTCGGCAGCAGGCTCGAGGGGGGAAAACGCCGGCAGCTCTGAGGGGAGCGGCAGCGCGGCCGCCCCCGGTAGGAAACTCTCCGGGGAAGGCAGAGTAACCGAGCCGGGCTCCCCCCGCCGCCGCCGCTGCCAATCACAGGGGCCGGCCCCGCGCGGATTGGGCGGCCCCGCCGCCAGCACCCCCCTCCGGCAGCTGGCCGCAGCTCCGCCGGAGGGCAGGACCCGGTCCTTTGGGGCCGGCCCCTTCGCTCGCCCCGGGGTTATCGGCGGGTTCCTCCGCACGCTCCCTCCCCGCGTAGCCGCCTCAGGCTGACACTGAAACGCGCGCGGCGCCCGGCCGCGTGCCGCGCTCCCCGCTCCCGCTCGCACCGGACGGCGGCTCCGCCGGCCCTTCCCACCCCGCGCCCTTCACCCGGGCGCTGCCGCGGGGCATCGCCCGCCGGGGCACGCAGGAAGCGCGGGGGCCCAACGTTCGCTTCTATGCGCTGTGAGGTGACCCGCGGCCGCCAGCGGGGACTTGGCCGGGGCCGGGCGCTGGGGCTGCCCTCGGGTCACAGCGGGCCCGGGCAAATGTGTACGGGGCTATTAATGAGGGAAAGGAGGTGCTGGAACGTTAAAACCCGAATGGAAACCGCGGCTTGGCTGTTACCCTGAGCAGTGTGTCCTCAACAAAGCAAGCACGGCTGGTGTGCCCTTAAATACCCCATACATAGGATCATATAGAATGGGTTGGGTGGGAAGGGACCTTAAAGGTCATACAGTTCCAACCCCTTGCCACGGGCAGGGACACCTTCCACTACAGCAGCTTGCTCCAAGCTCCATCCAACCTGGCCTTGAACACTGCCGGGGATGGGGCACCCATAACCTCCTTGGGCAGCCTGTTGTGATGTTTCACCACTCTCACAGCAAAGAACTTCTTCCTAATGTCTGCTCCGAATCTATGCATGCATGCTTGTTTACATTTGCGGGGACAAACATGAGCAACTCTGTACAAGGAAGAATTCAAAGAGCCACACATTTACTCGTACGTCTTGACATGGCTGTGCTTTACAGGAGCTTGATATTTCACGATCAAGTTGAATACAGGGAAATGAAATGCCACATTGCACTTGGAACTGAAACTCTGCTTGAAACTGAGTTGAGTCAGGCTGGGAGCCACTGCACCTAGAGCATAGGCAAAATTAGGAGCCGCAGAAATAGGAGTGTGAGGAGTCCCGCTGAGCCAAGAGACACCTAAGACGGCCCATGCCATCTGACCTTCAGCATTTGACTCAAGTGCTTAATGCAGGAGCCACACTGGGATTATAGCCGAACAAAAGCTCTTCACTTTTAGGTTCCCTCAGTTGCCCTCTGGAGATCACTGACTGCATCTGGAGCCTTGGCACCAGAGATCAGGCGCCTATTGTAGATACCTGGAATGAAAGTAGTGTAACACACACATGCACGCCCCTTTTGGTGTGCTGGTGCAGAGACACACAGTGGAAGCACTGGACAGAATAGAGGGTATTTTCAATCCTGTTCCTTGGCTCCAGGGTATTATCACGAACTGCAGAGCAGTGCCTCCATCCGTTGGTAGCCCACTGCTGTATTGAAAGGGAAGCACCTCCATCTTCTCCCTTGGAGCACCAAGGAGCCAGCTGGCAGCTCACACCTCCAAAACACAGGAATGATGCCTTCTTCTTTCTCCATCACAACCCTTACTTCAATCCTCTCCCTTCCTGAAGGGATTCACATCCATGTCCCTCCCCACTGCTATTAGGCAGACACCAGCTTACAGACTGGTTCTGGTGAGAAAGTTTTCCTTGGGAAGCTGTGCCAAACTACAGAAAGGAAACCAAGAGGCATTGGTCCAGAAGGAAGACAGAGCACAACTGGGAATGTGACTGCAGTTCAGCAGTATCCTGCTCATGGGTGCTCTTTAATAATTGTCTTTGCCCCAAAGAAAGGACCAAACAATTCACCTTTCAGGTAGGAAGAGTTCCAGTAACTAAGATACAGGAACCCATTTGGGTTTGTGTCAAGGAAGTGCCAAGCCACTCACCCAGAATAAATCATCTTTGTGTGCCTAATAATTGCATGTAATAAATCATTAATCTCTGGTCTATGACTTGCAGGCATTAGTCTGCCTGCAACTCTGGATGATGGCATTCATCACTGTAGGAAAAAGGGACCATGAAGTATTATACAGCTTGGAGGAAAGTACAAACCTCTTTGGAGGATATTATTTATTCAGTATCATTCCTAGGGGGCAAGGGGACCTGATACTACTACATCACATATGGTCCCAATTTTAATCAAACTATTAACAATCCTTACGTTTAAATGAAAACCAAGACATTTGCAGGATTTAGGCTATAAATACTGACAGACACTATATTAAACTTCAGATTTGAAATAGCCAAAGTTTGTAGTTTTCATTAGCTGAGATTTTACCATTTGCCCTTACCTGAACATCTCTTGCCTGAACATCTTGTTATTTAAGTAGGAAAGGTAGCCTTGAATATTAAAGGAACATTCAGTATTGTATCTGTAGATCTGCACATCACAGACCATCCCTACAGGAGATGCTTTGTCATTAGGCTCATAACTGTTTCTTCTGGGGGGTGAGATTTACATGCAAGAGGTACAAAATGTTATAAGAATCATTTATCATACAGCGTTGCCAGTAAACTGGTGAGGAAGATGTGTGCTTTCTGTCATTTTTATACTTAAGATGCACATACTAAAACACCAATTCTAAGGCCTTTAGCAAAATTTGATCAGTCCTGTCTTAGAGAAAAAAAGAAGAAAAAAACCTTCCCTTTTCAACTCTGCTTATCTGTCCAACCTGTATAGAAACAAGATAACACCGCTGAAAAAGAAATCATTTCACTTTAGCTTTGGCAGTTCTGTAATGAATGATATCAAGACCTGCAGACACTGCCAGACTTTTGGCTGCAAAAGTGATGATTTAATACAAAGGAACCCGTAAAACTTCTGAACATCCTCTTGAGGACACATGCCTACAAGTCAATGTAATAGTACTGGCATTATGCTTATTCTAACTACTGAAATTCAATTACTGATAAAAACATGGAATCAAACACTAAACTAGAAAGGCTGAGCTAGAAGGATAGAGGTAGCAAATAATTATTTCACCGAATCATAGAATCACAGAATGGTTTGGGTTGGAAGGGAGCTTAAAGCTCATCCAGTTCCAACCCCCTGCCAAGAACAGGGACGCCATCCACTAGACCAGGTTGCTGCAAGCCCCATTCAACCTGGCCTTGAACACTGCTGGGGTTGGGGCAGCCGCAGCTTCTCCGGACAACCTGTGCCAGTGCGTTACCACCCTCAGAGTAAAGAATTTCTTACTAACATCTAATCTAAATCTTAGATTTCTTCTGATGATTATTCAGTGATTTTTATTTGCTCCATTCTTTCACAGAATTTCCTTAACATTAGCAAAGCTTTTATTCAGATGCATTTTGAATGTATAAGTTGAAAAGTACTTCCATATACAAAACGAAGCATTTCTGATAAACCGAAGTCCCAGCAATGGTCTATAGAGACCTTCTTTATCCCAGTGAGCTCAGGAAGTGGTTCACATTATACTGATACAAACCATACACTTTTTTTGCCACAACATTTTGAATATCACGGAGAGAAGAAATTTTCTCGTTATCATTATTCAATAGTGGCCTCAGCAGGCTCTATTTGTTTAACTGTAAAATGAAATCAGGATTATAATGGAATCAAAAGACACTTCTGTGACAATATTTAACTGGGAGAACTTGCTGCCATATGCACATATTAGATATTTTCATAAATCCTATTAAATATCAGAGTTCCACAGCTAAGCTAATATTGCCCATTGAACTTTCCTAACTCAAATAGTGTGGCAGCAGAGACTGGCCAGGAAACAGGCTATGTTTAAACCTCTAACCAGTGACTAAATGACCAGTATTTAAATAACCCAAATACCAGATTATTATTAATATCCTAAACACTTTTTATTCCAAACATGAAAAACTGTAATTAGCAATTATCTTGTTTAAATAATGTTGCTTTTCTGACATGTCTGCTTGGAATATGTTTTTTCATTATTATAAGGATCTCTACAATTCCAGTGATAATATTTTTAATTGCCTGACTTGATTGTTCAGGTTGCACTCTTGCACATACTTGTTTATTATACTTGTTTATAATTAAGTATACATGTTTAAGCAGTCCCATTACAGTCAGAATCTAATTCATAATTAATCCAAACCAAAGTTTAGCTATAAATAATGCATTATTGTATACAACATCTGTAAAGTGCAGGTGTGTTGTATGCATATAAAAAGAGCAGACAGTACAAGTGGGGGAATATGAACGGATGTAGGTAGGCAAACATAGGCTAAATTGAGGGATTTGTTTACTGGAAAGCATTTGTTAACATTGAGTACTTGAAATTAATTATGTTTATAATTTTAGAAAGTTCATTATACTATCAGTAGATGCAGGAATTTATTTTTCATCGAGCAGATCAATCATTTTAGCCTATCCGTTGCTGCCTGTGGAACGTTTACTGTCTATCCTATTGTCATACCAATTGGTTTGGCTACTAATCTACTAAATTTGATAGTTGAGGGTTAACAAGGCATTAACAGTAGATTATCTCTTCCCCTGCACATTATTGAAACCTGAAGGACAGTTTTTCCAAATCAAGATCATTCCAAAGTTGTTCTCTAAACTATCACACTGTGGGGTTAGTTGGTTACAATGTAGCTTTAAATCAAATTGCTTTGAAGATGAAATTGTTTGCATGCTTAAAAAAAGGTCAGGATTTTTCAAAACCGAACAACAGTATTTCTTGACTTTAAAGCAGTGAACTGGACACTTCACTGGGACTTTAAAGAGCAAACATGAAGGACTCTCTGGAAATCAGGCTCCCTTAAGGCCTCAGTTCGCAAACTAGAAATTAAGTCGCTCTTGAAAGTGTTGACCTAGGCACTAATTTTGAGTAACCCTGTTGGGGACCCTGCAGTTACCTTAACTGGAAATTAGAGCTTATGTTATTCAGTAGCATGTTGGTTGGTTGCCCCTCTTCAAAAGGTTGAAATCAAACCTTTTCTGTTTCATTTTAGTACCACAGTTTGGAAAAAGCTTATTTTGTAACAGTAATATTTTAAATGATATTGGCTAAGGTTTCTATGGAGCAGTATTTGAATTTTCTTCTATTAGGAAAGATAGGGTGGATAAGACTTTCATCATGTGCATTTCAGCTGAGGCACATATGTTTTACCAGAGAGACTGCAACAACAAGCGTGTTCTTGAGGTGTTTCTGATGCATAGTTAAAAAGAGCATACAAGCAGTGTTTGCAGCCTCCCAGGGTTGTACTCTGCCCTCTGAGGAGAAGTTACAGAGTTACAAAATGGGCTGAGAGCCAGAATTCTGCAAAGGTTTGGATTTCATTTTGTCCCTCCTTATATTTGTTAGTAACTCTTGGATATATACAGAGGCATTTGACTTCTGGGACATAAGGCATTTCTTAAGTCATCTATTTTTGTAATTTGAGGCATCTGACTTCGTTATTACAGGAGCATACAAACAAAATACCCCACAATGAGTTTCAAATTTCTTCGAACCTAAGCTTTTCCTTTGTAAACTAACCAAAGTGTTAATACTGATCAAATTTTCATTAAATTCTCACATAGAAAAGAAAACAAAAACAGCACACAAAGCTTTTAGTTTGTCATTTCAGGATGATATGCTCTGCAAATTCTCTTCATAATAGAATATTAAACACTGTCACTGCTTTGAGGAAAATTGCATCTCTTCCATGATAGGAGGGTAAAGAAATAAAAAAGGTTGATTTTTGTCATCTGAGTTCCCTCTAAAATTGTCTTCATTTTATCATGTCCACGAGGGAAAACACTGGGTCTACACATGCATAGTAGGAATTGCAGTGTTATGTCTTCACTTTGAAGACATAATAGGAAAGTTAACATGTACACACTCGTGCTGATAAACAGTTAACTATATGCTGGGGTCAGTTTCTCTTGTTGAAAGCTTACAGCACACAACACCACAGAAAGAGGAAAGATGAATAAAAGAGGAATGAATGGCAATCAGTATCTACATTATTCACTTTAGCCTAGTAGCTTTTCTGAACTACAAGAAATTATATGATATTCTTAGTATATGCCCATGAAAGATGTGGCGAGAGAACAGGATTTGATTAAACCCATCATACTCAATGACACAAATGAATTTCCTTTTAGTCATTTGAGAAAAGTCACACAGCACAAATTATTTGAAACAGGTTATTAACATATGGTGGAACATAGTTTTTCATGCTGTTTGACATGGAGATGCATAGACTGCATCATAACGGCCAGTGAGATTATACCCTGTACCAAAGCTTGTAATGGAGCTCCTTAATCCCATTAATTTCTTTCATATTGCTCACATGTGTAAAATTAACATCGGCTCTTGTCCAGCAGGGATTGTAGGCTTGCATACGTTGCAGTAACCAGCACAGGTCTTAACAGAAGTCAGTTCTACCATTTAATTTGTTACCTAATCTTTCAACTTCTGAATTGTAAGTCAACAGTCATATTTGTTTTCTTTATTTTTAGCTGTAAAAATGCTAATAAGTTACAGTATTTATAGATGCTTTCATATGCATATTCAAAACTTGTCTACTAATATAGCTTTATGGTTGAAACATCTGGTCAGAACTTTAACTAAGCATCTATTGTACCACTACCAGAAACTGATAGAAGTGCAGTAAGCAGGAAATGCTCTTCTTCATTTCTCTAAAACATTTATAGTTCACATAAACCATCCATGAAAATCAGGGTCCTGATTGTTAATGAAAATTTTCCTATATTCTCTGGATTTTCAGATAAATCTCACTGTTAATATTCAGCAACATCATTTTCTGAGTAAACAGCAGCTGAAGTAATGGGAAAGCACCACTTTTCTTCTGCCAAAAAACAGAAGGGAAATTCCCCACTTCTGTTCTTTGCTATGGCAACATACTCCTAGAAGAGTCGTCACCAGGAGGGGAAATGTCTAGACAATGGCAAAACTAAGCAGTGCTTGAAGAATTTCTAGTTCTCTCACCTTTTTGCCTGCATGAATCAGGAGGCTGGAAAACAAAGTTGTTCCAGCTGGCACTCCTCTAACTCCTTTTTGAACAGAAAAAAATCCTTCCATCCTTAATTTTCCCATCCAGATCCTCCTTCTTGTTAGTGGTCTACACATTTTACTTTCCTTGAACTCATTGTACAAATTGCTTCTTCCTTCTCCCTCTAAGTTAAGAATCTACAAGTTCTATCCTCTGAGCAATTTCTAAGTCACTGCCCAAGGACAGATGGAAGAAACACCAGAAAAGTTAGGAAAATAGTATATAGGGGAAGAGGATGAATGAAGAAAATTAATGAAAAGGGACAGCAGAGAAGGACAAAAGGACATAATGGTAAAAACTATTAAAATTAACTTATAACAAGTTCCAGGATAATGATCATATTCCATAGCTCTAATACAGTGGCAGGAAAAAAGAAGAGTGGACTGTGAGGTAAAGGGCAAGTCAAAACTAGAGAGGGAGATAAAGCTGAGGAACTAGTAAATGAAAAGGCATTGTAGGAGAAAGGGAATAAGAACTGATAGCCACTGGAATTAAAAACAGAGTTGAAACCGAAAGAGGACAGAATGAAATAAAAACAAATGTTGATTGGATGGAAAAAAATGTATTGTAGCAAAGAATGTCCTGAGATACAGTATTACAATAAAATTCAGAGATCTTACTTAGCTGTCAAGGGTTATGACTGTACTAGGGAAGAAGAAAACTAGACTGATCTCATAAAATTATTATTAATGCAAGAGCTCCTTATGTCCAGATACAATGAGAAAGTAACAGACACAGGCTGAAGAAGGGTTTTTCTCTTTCAGACTATACTGCAAACATTGATATGTTCTGCATGCTTTTTGTCTGGCAGAAACAGCTGAGGCCTAAATGCATGCTTCTGACTGTGTGACATTAGTCATTTCAGTATGTAATAAAGTCACTTTCTGGCAAAAAAGGCTGCTGGGGTTTCACTCCATTGAAAATTCTCTTTTTTTTCCTCTTTAAGCTCCTATGTCTTTCAAGCAAGAAACAGAACAAAAATTTGCATATCTATACAGAATAAGATCAGATTTAAATCTTTTTAAAATTTATCATATTTGTATCTGCACTACAGAAAAGACTAAAGGCCCCAGTCAAGATCAAGGCTCACAGCTGTTGCCACTGTATAAATATATGGCATCATACACTTGAGAGCTGGCACCATGCCACCCAGCTTGCAATGCAAACTGTGTGATCTTGGATCTGCTAGCAAAAGACCACAGAGACATTCTCTGGGTAATTTAGGAAATGTCCAACAGTTGTAAATGGATCCAGGACCTCAAAAATTCCTGACTCCTTTTCTAATCACTTGATCATTTATCTTCTGTGGAAAAATGTCTTCTTGTGTGCATGCATGTAGCTAGAAGGAATTTGGGACAAAGAGCAGTCAAGAACTGAAGTGCTGCATGTGCCCTGAGGATCCACTAATATACATCAGTAGGCTTCACTGATTTCTACTGGTCTGCATCCTTGTTTTTTCATTTGTTTTAATTATTTTAAGGCACCTCATACACTTGAATATTATTTGAAGTCTCAAGTAAGAGGCACTATAATAATACCAGCCATTTTACATAAGTGATTCTGTACAGGTGCAAAGGGTGATGGTGTCAATGAAAGGAAAATTATCTTGATTAATCTTCATTAAGTGTAGCATTTTAACATAAGATAGGCAATGAAATTCAGGGACTGATTTATTCAACTTCATCTCTTTTAAAGCCTCACAAAGGTTCCCTGGCCATTTAGAAATGCAGGTGTGTTTATGCCAAACCTGAAGTTTAGCTCTTTTTCTGACCAGTTATTTCAGAGCTTTCAATTCTGATGATTTCAGTCATTACTTCTGATAGAGGAGCTACCACTTCAAATGTTTAAATATTGTCCAGCTGGGCAAAAAAAAACCCAAACAGTTTCTTCAGGTTTGTTTGTTTGTTTGTTTTATTGCCATTCAGCTTGTTGAATTATTAATAATGCTTTGTTCCACATTGTTTATCAGCATGGTTTCTGGATGATGAGTATGCGTGCACACACACACGTTCAAAACTATTTTCTTTGTTTCCACATTCTGTGGTGACAATTCTTTGGTTTTCCCAATAAAATACAAAGCTGTGCTCTGGAAAAAAAAAAAAAAAAATAGATGTAGTTACACAAAGCAGATGAAATAGATGTTTCAGGAAAAACAAACTATGCTAAAGAACAACATACAGCACTGTTTCCCAGTATGCGAAACACCTCACAAATACTGGCTGTAAATGTATCATGAGTTGCCCAAGGAAAAGAGAAAAACTGGCCAGAAATAGAGTAGGTTCCATAAATAGGTACTTTCTTTGAATTTCTGGGGTTTGGAATCAACTGAAGATTTTAATATGTGGATGACCTACAAATCTAGCGGGAAACCAAAATGAATTCAGCAAAAATATCTTTACCCTATGGCATTAAGATTGTTTCATTATATGTGAACTAGTTTTCCTGAAGTTGTCTAGTATATTTTTAAACTTAAATAGGAGTAATGTAAAATATACAAACTGCATAGTAATTCTTCCTTTTTCTTGTAGTTAAAGACTGACCTATCAGTTCACTAGCATAAATCTCTCTGAAATACTAGCCAGGCAAGGCAAATCTTCCATCTTGATTGTACACTTTAATACAACAGTTTGAACATTACAAAACCACCGAGTAATAAAACGTATTATTGAACATACAGAGCTGCTTTTCTTTCAATGCAGACTGTAATTAGCCATAGCCTTCCTCCTGCTCTACCTTAGCTTAAAGAAATAGTGTTAGCTAAGCTGATAAAAACTTTGCATAATGCAAACAGGGGACAGTTACTCCCAGAGAAGCAAAAAGTGCTGGGCAGCAGCTTGACATTTCATATTTTTACATCTTGCAAGCTATGCCTTAATTAAAACTTGTTATTATTATCTGAATATCTGTATTTTGTTTTGTAACCTAGGGATCGTGGGGTATTCTTTATCATGCTTTCAACTAAAAAGAACTACATACAGGATTTTTTTTTTTTCTTGTGGAAACACAGCAGTTGAGAAAGTCAGCACATAAATTAATGACTACTTATATGAAGTTAGGTTGGCTATGCTGACTGAGAGTGTGACTGGCAAGGCCACAACTACATTAGCTACCCTGAAGGGAATTCTGTTTGTTTGATTCATAGTGATGTGCTTGGGCTCACACTGTATTCACTTGGATCAAGATAGAAGAACGTTTGCATTTAGATTTTTCAGTTTTCAGCAGGGCCAAGAGGATTCAGCTGCACTGAACCTTTATGGGCTGCAATTCATGGACTTCAGACCATTCAGAAACTAAGGATCAGGAGGGAAAGGGTGTACTCCATCCTTCAGGCAAGCCAGTTTTGAAGCTTGATTCATTTTTATATGACTCCCCTTCACAGCTGGGACTCTAAAAGCAGAAACATACAAAATAGTCCTCCACTGCAAAATGAGCGCTAAAGAACCCGTAACTGAGTCACTAAAAGGATAATCATGATTGCACAGTCCCTCTGCTTTCCAGGCTTATTGCATGTTTCAAATACCTAGTGATGTTTATTTTCCTTTTCCTAGTGTTGCTACCTTTTATTAATGATAAACTGCATTCCTTAAATAAATGAATAACGATGTTACAGTGTGATACTCTCCTTTTTTATTTTGTTTCACCTTTCTGGGACTCCGCAGACTACAAGGTCTTCTTAGGGCCTTGTCTTACAAAAGATAAAATGTTCTGGCCCTAGTCCAGGAAAGCACTTAGATACATGTTGACATTTAAGTAGATGAGTGGCCTTAGTGAGGTCAATGGGACTACTTATTTGTGTAAAGCTAAACCTGTCCTTTTTTGTTCGATGGACACAGACGATTCAGCACTTCAAATGATTGAACCTCTCATGAGATCATACACAATTATTATTATTGCACAGATACTTTATGAAGTAATAATTGCCTTACAAATTACTTGAAACATGCAAGTTTATACTCAGTGAACAATTACTGGATCAAATTTTGATCCAAGCCCATGGAAAAGGTATGCAATCACTTCCAATAATTATAAGGTATTTCTAATTGTCACTGTGTATTTCTGCAGTGTTGTGGGGTGTTGAGATTGAAAGAATAGAAAAAGTAAGGCCTGAGTGTGACCCCAAACCTGCCCCACAGAGCATGGGTAAGTTTCTGTCACCTCTGGTTTGCCCTCTGGCAAACGTTCGCAGCAATGATAGTTACTGCATCTTTGTGAGAGAGCTTTTTCTAAGATCAGGCAAATGACCATACCCCAAGCCTGCTAGCATTTGTGGTGGAAAAAGAACATCAAGATACTTCAGCATCATGTTGCCTGTCTAATCATAAGCTAGTATCACAGTGTGGCAGCTGAATGTTGGTTCTTTGCCCTACAATCCAGCAAGTCAATTATTCAGTGTGAGACATAGCTCAGACTTAGATTTTATTCTTCCTCTACAGTAACCAAATGGCTGTTCGCCCTTGTTACTGATATATTTTTCCTGTAGAGCATCATTAAAAGTAATTCACAAAGAATGAGGTTTCGTGGTCACTTACCAGTTCTTTCTTTGAGGTACCAAGCACAGAAGGGAAAGAGGATACACCTTTTATGAGACCTGACAGGAAAATCCAGCCATGTCTGGCCTTACAGATCTCTCCAATAGTGCTTGTTTGTGCTGTGACATGCATGATGCAAGGCTGTAAGAGCTCAGTGAACCACTCCACTAGGAGGAATTGATTTTTGAACAAGTGACATGATCATGGAGTCAGAACAACAGTGTTCATCTTTAAGCTTCCTTCAGACTTTCATCAAATAACTTGGATTAATGATTCTAGCAAAAATTCCAAGGTTTTCTATTAGATTAAAAATCCTTCTTGGTCCTGATATGCATACATTAGGTACGTATTATAAAACAAAATATTAATCAGTGAGATCCTAAGAATTTTCCAGTGCTTGTGTACTTTATATTTTTTTATGATATTCTAGTTGTTCTGGAAGAGGAAATGTGAAAAGCTAACACACTGATTTGAAGGCTGTCATCTTCATGCTTTCCTTATCCTGCATATGAACTCTCTGCCACCAGCTGAATGCCACAGAAGGTTATTACAAAGGAGTTGATCTCTGACCTTATTTTTTCTAGCACACAATAATGAGTGAAATGATCAACACCTAAAGATGCATCACTCCTCCTTCATAGTATACTGGTGTTCAGCATGAAGCAAAACATTATTCTACAGGTAAAATCAATAAGGATCACAAAGCTGCTGAGTTTAACTAGCTGCAGTAAAAAGAAGAGTTGCATTCAGTTCCATTCAGATTAACACCTTGAAATCCAAAGCCTATCTCAAATCTCACTTGGGCTACACAACCCTTTTAACTTCCCCAAACAATGTTGTAAATCTTGCAGCAATATATTGCCTTGCAAGCTTTCAGCACTTCCTGCTCACTCTATGGTAAGAAAGACCATGAAGAAAAGACCGCCTGCCTCTGACACTGGTCAGAAGCAGGAAGTCAGGGAGGCGCCAGAGAACAACACGTTAACCCAGTCTGTTACAATCCTCACAAACTCTTTGTCTGAGCTTGGCCAAAGGTTAAACTGGTTCCTATGAACTAATCTCTTTTGCCTTAACTTTAAGCTGACGTTCTGTTGCATGTAGAACAGGAAGCAATGGCCAGACTGAATTACAGCTAAAATATTTTCTAGTTTTCTTTCATGTTCACTTGTTTGTTTGACTCAGCAAATCTACTGTTTATTAATTGTTTTTATTACAACACCTCAGGCTTCAGTAATCCAGGAACTGTCAGTGTTTTTATTTTGAAAATACATTCGTGATCAGTCAGAGTCATTATCAGTTCAAAACACTTCTGCATATTTGCTTTGTTACAACACTATCAGTGCACGATTCTAAGGAGAACACACCTTCAAAAAGTATTCAAGAATGTATGTTCAGAAAAAGTAACATTCCTCTTTTCAAAGTACACAGATTTTAAACATGCCTTGAAAAAAAAGCCACATCATTAAATTCTAACACAAGAAAATAACCTGCTGGGTTTTTAATGGGGGAAACCTCACAAAATCATATGAGAACCTTGACCCAAACTCTTCTCCAGACCTACCTGGAACAAATACCAGCTTCATAAGTCTTCTGCTCAAGTGTGTGCAGTTAAGCTTTCTCTTTCTCTTCCTCTATCAGTGTTTCCGAAGTGCCTCCCTCTCACTGGTTACCAGGCAACTGAACAATATTGCTCTGCATGCACATCCAGCAGGAACTGACATTATACCATATTTTTGCAGAGTTTCTCAAAGAAAATAAAGATGTCCTGGAATACTGTGTTGCATGATAAATAGCTACTGCCCAGAAGACATTTAAATGCTTAAAATGCTGATTTCTTTCTTCATAAAAGTGTGGAGATTGAGAGGGAAAAAAAAAACTTCTCTAATAGAGGAACTCCCATCCAAGGTGAATTTATGACACTAAAATAGACCATAGTGAAGAAGAAAGCTGCTTCAGTTGTTATTTCAGACAATTAACAGCCTTTTAGGTTGTACAGTCACTTGCACAAGCCCTTATCTTAAAAACAAGGCAAAACTAATGACGCAGATGCAGACATCAAGTTAAAGTACTTTTCAGTGTCCTAAAGACTAAAATGCTGTCTGTATGGCAGATTTCTGTTGCCCTTGTTTTGTTTGCTGGTTTGATGTCAGTGAAAATCAAGAAAGTTCAGCAGTTTGCCTCAAAAAAATCATTGCTTTTGAGACCACTTATTAAAGACAGGCCCAGATCCAGTCTAACCACATACCTTCTCTGAACCCAAACCATCACTGAGAGGGAGGGATCATTTGCAGACCTTCACCTGGAATGAAGTTGCATTCCAGGAAAAACCCAGTTCTAGGCCTTGACCAAAGGAGCTCTAGGTCCTTTGCCTCAGTTGTGATTCAGCTTCAAATTTCACATTGTAGGTCAAATTCACGTTTATGTAACACTAAAATAAGAAAGTGAAGGCTTTTGCAGTTTTGTCACTCCCAAAACAGAAGAGACATCTTTCATTATAAACAAGTATTCCATGTAATCCCACCAAAACATGCAATGTACTGAATTCTTAATCCCTAATTCTTACATACTAAAAAGGTATGCAGCTGTTTTCAGTGAAGAGCCTTCGCAGGTGTGTTACACAAACTTATCTTAAAACAAGGTCAAGGGTGAATACTCAACAGCCTGGTTTTTCATTCTGCAGGGGTCAAATTGCATCATTTTATCATTGCAACATTTTTTATTTAAATTTATAATGGCAAGCTTTCGTTTTTGTTAGGCTTTTTTTTCACTTTTGTTAGGCTTTTTTTGTTTGCTTTATTTTAGATGTAAATCTGTGAGTGATTAATGCTTTCAGACTAGATAAAAATCTCTTCCCAGAATGATTTGAATCATGACCTTCAGAACAGTGTGTCAGGATATATATGACACCTGAAAAAAATGGCTCCATTCCCTACTGATGTTGGTGTAGATGTGGTGTACAGTGCCTTGCTAGACAACAGCAGAAAGATTTGTGGCTTGCTTTCTTGGATCTGGGAAAGAGCAGTATAGCATAATGGTGCATTCTCAGCTTGTCTATGTAACATAAATAGCATTGCTCAATGCATACATTTGACACTATTTACTCTGAAAGTCAGCATAAATAAGCATTGAGTCTGTCCAACTAACACCTTGGTTCTGTTCCTAGCTCTTGCAGGAGGGACCAAAGGCAAACACTAGATTAACTTGTTTACAGCACGGCTGGAGCGTTAGCTGCCTTTTGCCTGTAGTGGGAATATTATGCCCTGGTCAAAAGAAAGACTCCAGTCTCCACTGAAATATAAATGTCAAGCACAAGAACTAACACCTCAAGGCATGACCTGGCTTGTAGTTTACTTCCTTTTCTCGTGTGCCACTCCTTCCCATGTATAACTTCTTTTAACTGAACAAAAAATGTCTTCAGTTTGTTTTACAATGCACAAAATCCAATACACTCAAGAATACTTGTTGAACGTTATATAAAATCCCCAAGTGGTAGGCAACAGCGTGTTTTCTCTGCAGAAGAGAGCAAGCGAATCAGATGGGATGAGAATAAGCGAATAGATGATGTGTCTACAGAAATCAGCTAGATTTCTCAAGTGTTCATTCTAACAGTTGACTTTATTCATAGAAGTAGATTTGTTTTGAGAAAAAAGCTCAAGTTGGGCAGCAGAGGGGAGATGGTGGCACCTGGATCCCCATGAAGCCAACTTCACATTTTATCCTATCAAAGTTATATTTGAGCAGTCCTACTAAATAGCAGGGGAGGAAAAAACACTTAAAAATACATTGCCGGTGCTGAAAAACAGTATTTTCATATTGTGCCCCTTTCCACATGCACATTCATTCAACTTGCAATCCAATTTGTTCAAGTTAACCTAAATGAAAAAATAGATTGTGCTATCTCCTAAAAACCAATCAATAGCCACTGAAAGGATCAATAGTCTAAAAATCTATTTTCTGCTCATGTCACAACCTGCACTTTCCATGCCACACTAAATACAATTGTAGATCAATATTTGCCAGATGTCTATTTCGAAACGAAACATCCTGGCTATGGTCTCTGTCCTTAACCTTGCAAAAAAGATTCCTCTTTACATTTTATTTAAATGCCCTGTGGTGTGCTGTAGGATCCCACTGCTAGCGCCTCCCTGAAGAGTTAGCTGTTAGCGTCTGCCTGAAGCATTGTTGTCTTCCTTTTCTAAATGTAGTGAGGGAAGACCTTCCATTAATTAGAACCATCTTCCATTAGAACTGTCACTAGTCCACCTGACATAGTACGAATCAGACTTCATCATTCTGATGGTAGAGATGTGTTTATTCAGAAACGGATGAGAGGAGAGGAAAGAGCCTGATTTAGTCATGAGGGGCAGTTCCTTGAAGTATCTTTAAAGAGAGTTGACTGTCAAAACACACACCCAGCATCCCTTGCACACCTGTATTATGGATGTATCTCCTTCTAGAGACAATTACAATATAAAAGCTCCTCAGCTGTTAAAATCCCACTGCTACTCCCCCAAAACAGATTTGAGGCACTGAATTTCTTCACTGTGGACATGTTCCCATTTCTCAGTCCTAGGTAGCTTGGGCACAGGAGCCACAGCACTGACCAAGGCTCCACTGGTGTGGCAGAGGGGAAGCAACCCTGCCGAGAGGATTTCTCTCCGCTGAATCCTGTGGTGAAGACTGACTAAGTGTTGTGGCACCTCACATTTGAAGGAGGAGCAGGATCTTGTGTTGTCAGAGAGGGAAAGAAGGTTTAAATAGGTAATTTTTAGAGGCTGTCAAAACTGAAAAGTGTAAACATTGTTAACATTTCGTTAAAATCCTGGCAGGGAATGAAAGCCGCCTGGATGTGTGCCATCCTACAGTTGCAAAACCATTTAGCAAACCATATGCTGCCCTAGAAGACGGGTCCTAGACAGATCCTCTGCAATAGGTTTAGAGCAGCAGCAAGCAAGCCTGGGAGTGCTGTTGCCATTGCCCCATCCAGCACCACTGGCTTTCCTGTTTCTGCAACAGGCTTTGCTAGATGTGCTGCTGCACAAGGTGTGAGAGATAGTGGGCAGCACTAGTTTTGATGTGGGAAAGTATGGGTGCATCCCTTTACACTGTAACTAGTACCTCTGTCCATTTGCAATAGCATAGTAGGGATTCAAATACTTTTCTGATTTAGCTGTGGTTGTTAAATAGTCTAAATTTCCTTTGCATTTGATTTTGCATAATAAGGTTCTATAGAGAACTGTTCCCCTTTATCAATATAATTGTGCAGTAACTTTATGTGCATCTTTAGTTCTACATCATGTGAAATGGGTGTAAATGATTTCAGAGTCAGACATTAGGATTTTTCACAGGTTTTCTGTAGCTTAGAAAAACCACAGATTTAATAACTGCAATGTAGATGTTTTTAACATGCTGTCAATGACTGCTATGCAGCACGACTCCAGAAATTAAAAAGTCAATTGTTTACATTTTACTGTCATGTCTGAGCAGCCCCGCTGAATTTATCAGTACCCCAGTGTAACTGAAGCAGAATTTGGCCTGCTGATGCAAGATGCCATTAGCATTTCAAAACAGGCAACATTTTGCAACAACGACAAATATCCTATAACTCACATAAATTACATACACTTGCACAGCCTGCTGTTTGGTCACACAAAAGACTCATTTTTTCCTCTAAATTCCAAATGGCTAAATCTGGATCCCTTGTCCTCAATCCGAGGTTCCTGCATGCCTACCGTCTCAACATAAATTAATTGTACACTTCTCAACCCTGTGTCTTCTCAGCCCCATGAATTATTCTGGCCCTTGCAGCCTGACATTAATTACAGCGCCTCACAATTCACACTGACACAGTTTATCTTGGACTCAATCTGTCTCTAATGGTGATAGCTCCGGCCATACATACCAGTCCTTCTTCAGTTCATACTGTTCCCTCCCAGCTTTAGTACCTGTAGCCTATAGCTCTCAGCATCACCATCCTGTCTTGTCCACTGTTCATCTCTGCTCCTCCTGCATTTACAGAGGTTCTCCACTCCTTTTTCAGGTCCAGGGAGGAAACTTCAGGTACTGTTCACAGCAGGGAGGAGGAGAAACAGGGTATTTTAGCAAACACTGTGACACAGAGAAAGCTTAAAAACATTAAGAGCTTTTCTTATAGATTAATGTCTTTCCTTAGTAGATTAAGGAGTGAGTTGGTTTAAACACTACACTCACAGCAACAGATTGCCAGTTTTTCAGCTACCGGTTATAAGGGGAAATGCAAAGATCCTCATGGTGACTAATGCAGACAGGGCTTGCCTAGCTGGGCAGAAGAGCAACAACTTGGTCAACTGCGGGAAATTTCCAGCCCGATGGCTCTGCAGCGTCTGTATTTTGTGGCTTCACCGAGCACTCGGGAGCACGCAGCTGCCAGCTGGAAGCTGGCACAGCCTGCAGGGATGATTGCTGCCGGCAAACGCCCGGGGGGCCTCGCTGCCTTCCCCACGGGCTTCTCACCAGCTGCGAGCTGCTGGTGCTGAGGAGAGAAGCCACAGCCCCCAAGGGCAAACAGTGGGGAGGCAGAGAGAGGTCTCGGGAAGGCTGCAGCAGCAGCAGGGCTGCAGAGCTCTGCGCTGAAAATGATGAGATGACGGGCGGGAAAAAACCCAGCCTACTTGGTTTTAGCCAAGTACTGTGTTCTTCCTGCCTCCTCCCATCCCATTTTTAGGATTTTTAGGAACAAGCAGAGCACTGCCACCCTCTAAAAACCTCTGTCTTCACAGTGAACATGCCCTCAGCAGCCCATGGCACTTCTGGGACTCTGGCTGTGTATTTCAGGCATAGCCACGATAAGGCTGTTCCAGCCACAGCCAAACCAGCTCAAGGACAGCACGCCCAATACTGCTGTCTCAGGACAAGTTCCATAGGGCCACAAAGATGAGCAGGGGGCTGGAGTTCCTCTCCTATGAAGACAGGCTGAGAGAAGGTTGTTCAGCCTGGAGAAGAGAAGGCTCAAGGGACACTGTAGAGCAGCTTCCAGTACCTAAAAAGGGCCTATGAGAACGCTGGAAAAGGACTTTTTACCAGGGCGTGTAGGGACAGAATACAGGATAATGGCTTTAAGATGAAAGAGGTTAGATTTAGATTAGACATTAGGAAGAAATTTTTCCCTATGAGGGTGGTGAGACACCGGCACAGGCTGCCCAGAGAAGCTGTGGCTGCCCCATCCCTGGCAGTGTTCGAGGACAGATTGTATGGGGCTTGGAGCAACCTGCTCTAGTGGAAGGTGTTCCTGCCCGTGGCAGGGGGTTGGAACTGGATGAGCTTTAAGCTCCCTTCCAACCCAAACCATTCTATGATTCCATGATTCCCTGCAGCTGCAGGGAGAGACTTAGGCTGGATGTCTTACACTGGTTAGGGAGCCCATGCACTGGCACACTGTAGTGAGAAACAGGAATGGAAGCAAAGTAATAGCATAACAAAGAGCTATGGTTCCCTAAATATTGCAACTGCTGGCCTCCGTGACAGAGAAAAAAAAAAACAAACCACAAAACAGAGAGAATGGAACAGCAAACCAAACAGAGAAAAAATCCAGGCTTGGGGGTAACAGCAACATTCAAGGGAAGAATTATTTCCAATCAGAGAGCAAAATCAAGGCTTAGTAGCAGGCCTCAGGAAGGGGCAGTGTCCATGCAGGAAGGGAACCTGCTCAAAATTGCATTTTCATGTTAGACAAATGTAATATGATCTTTAATAACAAATATGCCAGATCTTTCCCTTACTCTAGCAGGTTATTAGTGTTCCTCTCAACTTCACAATCAGAAGCCTAAATTCCAGTAGTATGTCCCAAACCTTTTTAAAAATAGCCTCCTTAGAATCTTCTTTATTTGATTACAGGACCATAAATATTTCCAGAAGCATTTTTGGGATTACACTGCCAAGAAACTGAGAACCTTAACTGTCGCAGTCAGCTAATGCAGTCACTCCGGACAGCTGTACTTCAAGGACAAATACCAGCATCCCAATCCAAACAACAATGACTTGGAGAAGCCTGAGCAAACCAACAAGAACGTGATGCAGAATGGTGTAGAAACCGTCAACATAGTTTACTAATTAGATTAGAATTAGCTGGAGTTTTAGTTGAAACATGTAAGTATTTACTGTGTTATGTACCCTGATGATGTTAACATGATGCTGAATTGCAGTTACGTAAGAATAAAAGGTTTTTCAATGAGCAATGAAAATCAATATTTTCCTAGTGAACTTTTGAACCTCTATTATTGCAGAATGTACTAACATTGCTGGTAAAAGAAAAGAGACAAATTTATGATTGATAGTTTGGAAATTCTTGCAATGTGAGGCACACTGAGGACAAAACAGTCATGAGAAATGACGTCTACCCCCTATCTCCTGAAGCAATTTGTGCTCTAAAGCTTACCAGGAAACAATCCCAGACAGTATTCAAACAGATGCCAAGAACAAATATAATCTGTTAAAGAAATTATGTTAATAATGCTTTAATCCCCAGTAGATGTAATCGATACATAAGCAAGCCAACAAACATATGGCTGGAGATCTCACCATAAAAGACTGGCAAGAAATGAGCTAGCAAAACCTACCCTGATGGTAGTCAAGTAACATTTTGTGCTAAATTGGTAAAGCTGTTTTGTTGTCTGTGATTCAACAAAATCACTGTGTCACCAGTAAGTTTGGATTTGAATAAGACCAAGATAGAAACCACAGTATTCTTTTTATTTTGGTTGAGATAGAAACCTCTCCTGCAACTGAGAAATGTATTCTGTAACACTAAGACAGATGAATACAGTGAGCATTGCCCCAAGCCTTACATGTATTAGGACTTACAGAGCAACCATACGATGGCAACATCACTACACATCCCAATGCTGAAGAATGTCACTGATATCACCTAGCACAGAATTATCTAGTAATTTATAAAAGAATGAAATATTCAGCAGTTTTCCCATTTGTAATGGGATTAATGAAAGTTTCCAATAGTGTATTGGAAAAGTTATTTCAAATCCACTAATGAAAAGTACGTTTTTAACAGGTAAGTATTCATGCCAGTTTTTATCCTTGTTACTGTCTCTCTTGTACCCCATTTCTCATTGTTGCCTTCTTCTCCTCCACATTATCTTCTGCTGAATACGCTGGAGGAGCCTGACTAGTCTGACTGCAGGCATGACACACCAGAGAACCTAACAGAACCATCTATGCATCAAGCCCATATACTTTGGTTGGGTTATGCCCAACAGAGATGTCTGTTCTTCACTCTGTAGTTTTAGTGCTCTTCCCCTACTCTTTTCTTCTTCTCCAGCAGGCTGAAATAATTCCTTACACTGGCGACATAGGAGCTGTGTGACTCATTTCCTCGCCTGTGGGGTCCATCAGCTGAAAGATTGTGTTTGATTTCTTTTTTCTTTATTACATAATTTTAAAATACAGTAAAAAATTGTAGCAGAACTTTAAAATTTACCACAGGCTACAAAGAGAATCAGTGCGTTTTACTGGAGTGGAGTCTATCTGCACCAATATTAGAACTAACATAATACTGCATCACACAAACTCCACAAACTGGGATTTGATTTAACGGATTGGGAATATTGTTTAAATGGTTAATTTACTGACTGCCTCTCTAAAACAGATTATGCAGAGAATTCAAGTCCTAATTATTTCCAGCTCTGTGAAGAGTTTAGGGAGTCTCTAATCAAAGGTGTAATGAGTTGTATTGTATATTGAAACAATATTTGAAATAATTTTTGAGACAAATTGCTTTTTTCAGGGGATTCATACTTACAGGTCACTGTAAAATTTCTCTTTCCCCCTCTCCCTACTGCCCTTATCTGCCTAACACACTTCATCCCTTATTTTTAAATACCTCCCACATTTCCTGCCCCCTGTGCTCTCCCTCTCTCCAGTCTCCATCTTTTCCACTGTTTTGCATTATTTTTGTTTTCTTCATTCTTTCTTTTGACTGTTAGGATCTTCATGTCTACTACTGCCCATATGAAATCATTCCTTCTATACTGTTCATTATTCCCTCCCTCCATACAGTATCAGAAATACCACAGATGTCTGCCTGCATCTTTCACTCCCTTCTCAGAGCCTCTCCCTTTACCCTGTTCCTCAGAACACTTTTTGTACACACTGCATACTCTGCAATCTTCTCCTATTATCCCTCCCGCTATTCATTCAGGCTCTTGAAGCCCATCCAGTTTCTGTTCTATATTCTGCTGCCAGAAAGTGGTCTAGTTCTCATATTTCTGGGCAAGGAAACAATCTCCATTTCCTATCTCACTTCCTGGATGCCGTTTCACTGTTTAATGTCTCTGTCCTTTATATTCAACCCCTCTTTCTCCTCAGCCCTAGCAGATCTTCAATTTCTGCTTTGCTTTCTGCCACTTAGAGGTTCAGGTATCACAGCATCATTTATCTTTAATGCATATCTGCCTCTTTTATGTATAACTAATCCAACATCAAATACAGATAATCAACTTACTCCAAACTCCTCGCAGAGTATGGATTTATTGAGAGTCAGTTCCATCTAGGCAAATTATTTACAGGTCAGATTTCATTGTAGAATAAGGAATGACGTATCCCCCTGTATGGAAATCACTAACTCTCGAAAATCCCATTCAGCAGCATTTGGTGCTCTGTGGTGTTTTGCATTTAAACCAGCAATAGAGATTTTCAGTAGTATTTTGGCCAGGTTAAAAGCCTCAAAGAATTAATGCTATGTTCTCTGAGTATCTTGTTTTTCCCTCATTCATCTGTCAATGCTTGTTCCTTGTTGTAAATATCAAAGATCTTTCAGGTGATAACTGCTCTTGTGGTCACTTCTACTTAAAGTCTTGTACATCATTTTGATCATAATTTCCTTACAGTGTCCCAGGTCTCTAAAACCAAGGTCAAGCTTCTCTTTTCTCCTCCTAGGAATGCCCACTTTACATGTTACATACATCACCTTTGTCTCAGAGGGTTAATTCTCTGCTACTTTGTTCTGAGATGACAGAAGTCATATGTGTCCTACCTTTCTGCTGCTTCTTTGGAGGGATTAATTACAGTAGCGTTTGCTTCAATTCACCAATAAAGTAGCTGGATTTCTCGATATAGTATAACCTTTCATAGTCAAGGAAAAAAAAAGAACAGCATTTCAGTTGGGCTTGCAGTTAACTCTTCTAGTCTAGAGTTTAAAATGAGACTGTGTTTATGAGATTCTGAGTCCTGAGAGCTCTTAGCCTGAAAGTCACTGCAAAAACATCTGAAAAGCAAAAAGTTTGGAATCTTCCCCTCCTTGTAGAACAAAGTTAGGATTCCTCATCAGCAAGGAGGCTAAAACAATAAGATGAAAGATAAAACCCCTGACTAGAGTCCAGCCACACCGTAGCCAGCATATGAAGGCTCAAGACATTACTTTTCAGTGAAAGCAAATTCTGTATTTTCCTTAGCAACTGCTGAAGAGATCTTGTCCAAACTGCCTTTCTTATGGACAGATATTCATGTCAGCTACTTAGAAATGGGTCTGTAATAGTAACCAGTGATAAACCCTCTTATTTTTCAGTGCTGCTAATTCTACAGTTCCGTTAGAAAGCTGAAGATTAAAGCTGCCCATCATCTGTAGTAGTGATCACTGCTGCTCCCTGTGGTTCAGGACTACCCCCTTTATCTTAGAGGAAGCTTCTTGTAGGTCACAAAACCCGGAAAGGTCTCCAAATAAACCTGGCCAGAGAATTCCCTTCCTTTAACCCTCTTCCTTTGCTTTGATACACCAACTGTGGGGAAAGGGAAGTAGTAATGTTGCTAGATGGTTTCTACAGCACACATTTCAGATGAAGGAATCCTTCCTGTGCCAATTACTCTGTCAGGGGGCCAGCTACTGCTATGATTTTATAGCACAAAGTGATTGTACTGTATTAAAGAGTGGGACCAATTATTTTCCTTACTGTCTATACAGCATGTGTCATGCCACTGCCAGCTTGTAAATCCTAAATGTTAAACAGTAGTTCAGATTATATTTTATTACTGGATGATCAGTCTGCTCTTCTTAGAAACATTTCCTCCTTCCCTCCCCTCCAATATGCCTATAAATGATTTCAGTCTTTTCAGAATAAGGATTTCAAAGTGTCCATTCAATTAAAAGCCATTTTTATTAGCTTGGATGGTACTCTGGGCTCTATTTTGAGGAATATGGTAATCTGAAACTACAAGGGAGGGAATACCACTGGCTCTTCCAGCAGCTGGAAATGAAGCGCATTGCAGGGTTAAAAGGCTCTTGGTTAATACTTGTCTATAATTATTCCTAATGCCTGAAAAATGTCTGCGTAAGTGGGAAGATTATGGTTTTGTGGTTGTCCAGAGGTTCTGAAATCCTGCTTGCTCCATTGTATTGCATCTGGGAGTCTGCTAAAAAGTTAAAATATAGCTGAAATTCAGCATTTCAGAATACACGGCTGGTGCAGGCCTTGAGGAGTGAAATTTGTGTGGTGCAATTAGAGAAAAAAAGGTAGCTGGAATTCTTCCAGACACACCATCCTCATGCATGTTACCACAGCATTCCAGATCAAGCGCTTTTCAGTTAGCAGTGTCTTTAGGAAGGACATACAGATATTATCTCTCCTTCTGAACAGAGCACAGGTATAGAGCGTGTATTCTCCTCACTTGAAGAATTTCCAAGAAAATAAAGAAATCTGGAGAGAGGGGATGGAGAGTAAATGATGGAAGTGCACATGGATAACGTATCCTGAAGATATCTATTTACAGAGTGGATCTGTGCACAGGGTGCCCGGCTCACTGTAGGCCACAGGCACAGACAAAAGAAGAAAAGATTTAATCCTTTTCAAACAGAAGGATGAGGCTTGTTTGACATCCCAGGTGTGACACGATGCCTTGTCCTTAGAAATGGAAAGTCTGTGAAAAAGCATAAGCAGGCTCATGTTCTGATTCTGGTGAAAAACAGATTTAGCACAGGCAGAAACCATCTGAGAGAAAAAACAAATCACTTATTTTGTGAAAAAGCCTATGTAAAGCTTTTTGCTTGGTTTAAAAAAACAAACCAAAACTTCACCTTTTATGTGGACCACTAGTGCTACAAAAATGGACTCAGCTAAACTTGGGCTGAGGCAGGCAGAAGAAAATAACGATTTTTAGAAGTTTTGGAACTCTACATAGAACAAATCAAAACCTACAAGACTCAGTAAAACTCCGAGCAGTGTACCTGCAGTTACAATTCCTGCCATCAAATTCCCATTTGAGCCACTGTAGAATTACCCTCAACTCAGCTCAGTCAGTATAAATAAGCAAGCTATCTGAAACCATGATTTATATTTCCCCAACTTTATGTTTTGTATGACTGCAGGTAACTTGGGCAAGACTCTGCCAAGTTTTTCATTAAACACTCCAAGAGAAGAGGGGACAAAAGGCAAGGAATATTTTCTGGGCTTATATAGGAATATATAAATATTATATATGCTGAGCGGGGGTAGAGGTTGGATGACACTGAAAGTCTCTTCAGAAATACCCAGTGCTTAAAGGGATGAGATGAGGTAAGTGTGACCAGTAGAACAGTAGCTCTGCTGGCTGCCTGTGTACAGGATCTGCTGACTCAGTTTTAAAGCTGAACATGTATCTTTACCCAGGTCAGGGGAAGGGAGATCAAAACAAGACTCCCCAAAACCTTGACAGAAATTAAATGAAAAATTCTCCTATTGAGTGTACCCAATTCTATTTATCACCAGTTGTATTTTACTGGGTTTATTATATTTTTATCATTTTTAAAGTGTACTAGTATAGTACTGTAGGCATTCAACAGGTACCCTAAGACAGGGTAGCTTATTTTAGAGACGGTATTAATACATATGGTTTTGGCTTCAACTTCTATCTACTGTTGCTTATACAAAATAAAAACAGAGGGGAGGAAAATATAAAAAGGAGTGGAAGTATAACAATCACACTGTAAGTGAACAGCATGGTCTGGCTTTGGTGTTGCTTATACTGAAATAAATCTGGAACTGGGTCCACATCAGCCAAAAGTCCTACAACAGAAGAAAAGCTGCATCAATCACAAGAAAAGTGAAATAAATTCTGTGATTTCTGGGGATTAAGGAAAAGCCACAAATGCATTTTACATCAGAAAAAAAGACAAGTAAAAAGATTACACAGGGTGGAGAAATAAGATGTTGGCACTTGTCTAGAAAGCATTTGATAGCATTTATAGCACACCAGTGCCCTTTCTGTGAAGTGAATGTAGATGGGCTCAGAAGAGACTTCATATAAGCAAAAATAGTTGGAAATTTGGAAACAATTTTTTTGGTGGAGAAGCAGCTTCTTCAAAATACTTCAGGCCAGGAACAAAAGGAAAAAATGAATATGTTTGCATGAGAAAATACAACATAAATGATAATGGTGGGCCACTAAAGATGCAGCTATGCAGGGTTACCCTCTCCCCATTCTCCTCACTATACTTCCCATATGGGGTTCCCCAGCAAGCCTTCCCACAGGTCTGACTGCTGCTGGAGGGGCAGGAAGACCTTACCTGGAAGGGCACACATGAGCAGAAGCCTAGCAAGAGCTCCCAGGCCTCCTGTGCCTTCCTCTCAGGCTACCAGTGCCCATGTCAGCAAGTGTTTTGCCTACAAGCACCTTCCCATTGGAAGACTGGGGAAAAAAAATCCTTGCAGGTGGCCCCTGCAGCCAAGAACTGGGTATTGTCTGTGCGGCTACAGGAGAAAACTCACCCCTAGATCAGTTTACCATTTCCCAGGGTGACACATAGCACCACCCGACCCACGAAGGAGTCAAGCTCTGTTTCAGCTGCTGATGGGCAAAGACATTACTTGGTGTACTAACTAAAGGCCTGGATGTGATGCGAGGCACCTTCTCTTGTTTGGGTTTTTTTCCTTTTCCATTAGGTGACAATATAACGAGAGAAATAGAGCCTGTACACAACAACTAGGAGCAAGCATAGTCAGCAAGATGAAGCTGGAATAGTGGGACTCTATGAACAAGAGGTTTTAAGTTGATTGATTTGCCTCCCTTTGTTGCCCAGTGATAAATGGCCAAATGAAAGTGAAGTGTAAGACATCCGGATAGGTATATGGGTAACTAAAATTTTAACATCCTTCTTGTGCTGTCTGATTTCAAAGGCAGAGAGGAAAAATTAAATCCTCTTTGGTATGCTGCTTAAGTTGGAACCACTGGATTAGACACCTTGTTTCTGTCATTTTATTTTATTGTGCTGTAGCTAGAAGAAGAAATCAATAGACACTAAAAAGGTGCATCTCCAGAGAAAGAGAATCAACCTATTATTGACTCACCTATGCTTATTTTCTGAAGAGAAAAATATTAAGATGAGTTTCAAGACTGCTATCTTGATTGAACACAAAGCCTTGGTAGCCTATATAAGAGCCATCACAGTGGCAGAAAGACAACAGGAAACAGCTTTCACTGAGCAGAGGTCACTGATAGAATATAGTGTTTCACAGCTAAGGACTCATTATGCATTTGAAAGAATAAAGAATTTGCATTATGTTTTCACCTCTAAATACTGTAGCCACAGCAAAAACAAATGGATTTGGAATGTGCACAAGGATATTTGCATATCTGATTTCAGTAATATAAACACTTATCCAAAGTTAGATGCTCCGTCACTTGAAAGCTTTTGCATATGAATCTTCCTAGTGGGAAACTATTCATCAATGTCCACATCCAGAGTGCACAGACCCTTAGACGTGATGAGTAATGCAAGAGCTCACTCACACTGTGCAAGTCCCGGTACAATGTGTTACGTACCATGTAACATTCCATAGTCTTTCTGCAGGGCAATGATTTCATCTGCAGTACATCTGCTCTCTCTCTGCTGGAATAACTCACCTCATTTATTCAGAGAATATTTTCTAACAACAGAGCTGCTCTCACATCTCAATTTAACAAGGACAAATAGCCCTTTGAAAAACAAGTGTCTGGCCAAAACTCCTGAATAATTGCAAATGTTATCCTGTAATTCAAAGGAAAGATCTTTACTGAATAAGGTTGTTTCCCCTCAAATGCCAAGAAGGCTTTTGGTTACTTTTCCTGCTACTCAAATAAGCTCACATTTTGTATTCATTGTATTTCAATTAAAGAATTAGCAGAATCTGTAGCATTTGCTTCCTAAATTAATTATTAATTAAACCAAAAGCATTGAAATCCTTAGGCCAAACTTGATTTTCTGATGCACTCAAGTTTTATCTTAATATAGCATTCAAGTTTCCTTTTTCTCTGCAGATGTGAACAGTAAGATGGCTTACAGTTAATTCTGTAATTCCTCAGATCAGATTAATCAAATCACTGCTTATTGATTTAACAGATAAAGGGTTTATTTGATTTTGAAAATGTTATTTGTTACAGCTGGGCATGTTTTTATCTATGTCCAGCAGTATTTTTAAAGCACAAAATACATGATGGAAAAGTCAACTTTAATACACATAAAGATCTGCCACCTTTACGTCTAATTCCTCATCATGCGCAGCACTGAGATTCCAGGTAAATCAGTATTTCCAACTGCTCTTACAAACAGTACTGGTTAACTTATAAACAGTACTGTATGTGGCATAGGAAGTATAGTAGCCTGGCTATCTGGAGGAAAGCCTGTTAAAAAAAACACTGAAGGGAGATGGATGTAGCCACCTATCCTCAGCAAGTAGACTGAGACATTAATCTTCTATCAAAATTCATGTACATCTGCAGTGGATGAGACTGGTGGACATCAGAATGTGACCTTCTACCTGCCAGAGGCTATAGAGTTGTTCTTTCTGACTTCACATCCTGCTCTGCAAGACAGAAGTTACTGAGTTGTTCCCCAGAGCGGTTGGTTTAAGTTCTGTTCATTTTATCAGGCTTTCTGATACCCAATAATGAATACATTTTGCAATGAGCAGGATTTTCAAATGCGTTTAAATTATATAGGCAGTGTAAGACTTAAAATCCACACTTTGCCTAGACTTTTTCTTCATACAGGATCTGTTTAGTTATGATGCTTTAAAGAGAAAATGAGAGGTGTTCCTTTCCTAGGTTAAGTTCTAGTCCTCCGTGTGAAATTCTGAATAAATTCTGTTCCCAAGGGGTTTATAGCAAACTGAAGGGGTTTTTAGCAAAGGAGTTTATAGGAAACCCCAGGGGTTTATAGGAAAGCCCCTTTGGGAGACAGTTATTCATAACTTCCTTTCCCAAACACGGCAGTGCTAACAGACAACATTAATGTATCTCAGAATTTCACGTACTGGTTGATGTATTAGCTGATGGTATTTGAATTGCTTTGAAATGCTGCCTGAGCCTACAGGTGCTGCCTTGAAGCATCAACAGCCACTTTGTCAGGTGGCAATAAATCCACAGCTGCTGTATTCAGGAATAGTTATCTCTTGCTGTTAAGGCTGCTCCATACTGTACTCCCTGCCTGAGACTTTCTCATACAAAATACATTGAATCAATTCCCTTATCTCTCCCCTTCCTGGTATTTAAATAAGGCACTATTTCTCCATAATCTGCATCCTTCTGAGGTAAAAAGAAAAAACAGTCATGGAACCATTGCCTATTTCTTATAGCAGCACTGCTTTTTTTCAAACATTATTTTCCACAATATGTGCAGACTGTCATTTTCACAAGGAAATGGCACACTCCAAAGCCAAAACACAAGGGTGGCTTGCTCCATTTACCTGCCTCTTCATCCCTCTGTGAGTCCCCAGCATTTCTGGTATCAGTTTCTAATGATATGATCATATTGGGCTTATGACACCAGAGGCTGAATGAAGTGTAAGTACTGAAAATCTAGGTTTGGAGTTCTGGGACAGTTTTTCCACAGCTGAAATGATGGAAGGGGTAAGATTGTCTTGGAACTCTGAGTTTATGAATCGTTTCATCCACTGTTAGTGGTACTATGTCATTCCAGGTTACTGTTGCCAATGAATGGGCACATGATGAGGGTGCATTCCATGTAAATTTCTGCCACATGGGTCTTGTACATTCGACTTCATCTGGATCTATGGGTACATCCCCAGCGTTCGGCTTGATGTGATAGATCATCTCTACAATGGCTGATTCCCTCAGAGACTGGATGCCTTTCTCTAGAGTAGTCCACTTGGCCGAATGACTCATAACGTCGTCCTTGTATGGAAACTTTCCTTTCACAGCTACCAAGAGCCACTTCCAAAGGCTGAGGGACTGTTTCTCTCTTGCAATTGCTTTGTCATTCCCCTTTCCCTAGCAAGTGATCCCAGCTGCTTGGCTTCCCTACTTTCTAATCATTACTATCGGCCCCATTGTCCCAGCATCGGAGCAACCAGGTGATGATGTGCTTCCCTGGCTGACGGGTAAAATCTTCTCGCATATTCTGTAGCTCGGTTGAGGTCTGGGGTCAAGACATCACCTCTTCCTCCTCTTCTTCCTCTGATTCTTATACTAATAAGTCCTGGTCAGATGTTGTCCTGAGTCGTGAGTACATTGTTTCTTCGTCTTGCTTCATTTTTCTTGCCTCTTTTTTGCTTTTGCCCTTGCATATAGGGGCAACTGATATTGGCATGAATTGGTCCTCTGGTGTAGTGCAGTGATTATCGCTGTGGTTTGGGGAGCTGCTTCACTTGTCACTGGGGTTTGAGTAGCTGCTGTACTTGGTGCTGGGGCTGGTGCAGCTGCTGTACTCGGAGCTGGAATAGCTGCACTGTCTGTTGCTTTGCCATCAGATCCAGGGCCATTTTTTTCCTTTTGAAGGTGCTGGATGGTGTTGAACAGGGCTCTGTAAGCACAGGCCAAGCCCCAGCACATTGCCATGATTTGTCCCTCTCTGGTATGACCAGAATGACAACACACCTCATCTAAGTGTTTACTAATTCCTCTGTCTTTTGCACTTGTTCAGTGCTGAAATTCCAAAGCACTGGAGGGCCCACTGGCCCAGATACTCGCCCATACTGTCCCACACACCCTGCGATTCATGACTGTCCAGCCTTGGGGAAAATCTCCTGGTCCTCCTGTATCGTCGTCTAACCCTAGGCAAGGCTCAAACCCAACTCTACTTAACTCTTGAGATCAGACAAAATGGTCATGGGTAAAACATACTCTGTATGTGTGCCAACATGGTGATCCCCATCACAATCAGCAGGCAGGTGTCTGGGGTACCCAAAGGCCATTCAAAACCTTCAGAACTCTCAAATGATGCTGTAAACGGTCTGGTGGGGGGCTGAGAGCGTAAGGGAATGTCTCCCTCATTGGTTGACTACCCAAAGAGGGGAAAAAAGATGTGTAATTGCTGTACACTTGTATTATATACCTCTCAAAGTATAGAGGTGGTGACCACACTGGGAACGCAAGCCAGGTCAGTTTCATCATCAATGATTCTATTGTATTACAAGTCATTACCATAAAGTTCAATGAAACAAGATCCTTAGCCCAAGGCTCCCAGCCGATAAACACTAACACAGCAAATACTGGCTCTAAGTAAGGTGCAACATGCTGAAACTGTGAGATAATGAGCAACAACTTTGAGAGCCAATAAATCAGCATTATGATGAGTGACTATTAATCCGAAACAATGAATGGTTATCACAAATACAATTAGACACACTGTGATCAGATCTGTCATTATCTCAACCCTTTGTGCCCCATGTTGGGTGCCAGAAAGAACTGTTGTGGTTTAAGCCCAGCATGTAACTCAGAACCACGCAGCTGTTCTCTCATTCCCTCACTTCCTCCCCACCTTGCCCCACTCCTGGAGGGATGGGAAGGAGAATCTGAAGAATGTAACTCTCATGGGTTGAGATAAGAACAGTCCAGTAACTAAGGTATAACACAAACCACTGCTGCTACCACC
>JANRGW010006888.1:21178-38363 GCA_024733675.1 Psilopsiagon aymara | reverse complement strand
GCAGCCACAGCTTCTCTGGGCACCCTGTGCCAGCGCCTCAGCACCCTCACAGGGAAGAACTTCTTCCTTATATCTGACCTGAACTACCCCTGTTTAAGTTTAAACCCATCACCCCCTGTCCTGTTGCTACAGTCCCTGATGAAGAGTCCCTCTCCAACATCCCTAACTTAGCTCAAGCTCCTTTCATCCTACTGAATGTTTGTCAGTATCATGCAGACAAGCTTGTTGATCCACCCTTGCAAATCAGTATAGTACAAATGTTCCTGGTCTTATCCACTGTCATTTTCCTGGAGCAGATGCCCTGCAGAAAGCAGAAGTAGAAAAATACATCCCACATGAAAGTCATACTGGTAGAACCAGCTACTAGGTTTAAATCTGAAGTGTGATGTTTTATGTTCTCTCCAAAACCCTATTTTGGCCTTGCCAGTGGTAAGTCTGGATAGCCTCCGAACGGATGGGTCTGTCCAATTTTTCACAGAACCATCTTTAAGTATTGGTTAATGTGATATAATTGGGGCTCCAAGTGTTCTACCCAGCAACGTGCAAAGTTAGAAAGCACTGATGGTGCCGAGCTGTGAATGCTCTCCAGGGCTCAGTTCTCCCAGCTGAGAACTGGGAGTTCCTGTGCTAATCAGTTGAGGTAACACCAATTCAGTGCCACCTTTAGGTCATTCCTGTGTAAGAACAAAAGAAAAGTTCTCCAAAGGGCTAAAAGGCTCTGAAGCTTTTCCACTGCAGTGCACTCCAAGTACTAATCATATCAAATCACCTCCTTTACCTAGCCACAAACATCCCTCTCCTAGTACATGTTCCAGGATAAGTATCTAGACGTACATAAGGGCCTTACATCCTGTAAGTCTACTTTTAACTCTCTATGTCTCTTCTCTCAGTCCCAGCCACATACCTTCCTATCTTAGGCTCCATATACCAACAGCACAACTGCCAGTATCTATAGACACATGTTCTCTTCCAGACCCAGCTGTGGGTGGAAGAAGCCACTGCTGCCTGTGTCATCATGGCTCCCCCCCAAGGTCCTTTCTTCCCTTTTAAAATACCAACTCTGTGAATTTGTTATGGTGGAGCAGTGGGAATGTTTCCTAAACTCAATGAGCAAAACCCAGCCAACTTGGCTTAGAAAGTTTAAATAATTCAAGCACAATCTACATCACTTTGCCAGAGACAAGTTTAGAAGTGTTTACATGAACAGCTCAGCTGACAGGGGTTAGGAACAGAGGCAGCAAAGAACAGTTGGGATTGATAGCTTTCTTTCGTGTCAAAGCTGAACCTAGAGGAAGGTACTGGGTCACACACTAAAGCTGCCAACGAATGTGGGCAGCTGATGAACACAGCTAGTAGTGAAGCCACTCTCTGGGATATGAGTTAAGGTACAGTTCAAAATGGAAGGATAAACTAAAATGATGATCAAAATGTGATAGTTCCTCACACGTCTTTTGAAAAGGAAATTTATATCTCACCGTTACATTATAGTACTCTGAATCAACCAGAAAAACTGGAAAAGAGTCAGGTGATGGCATTGGACTTGAAGGACTCTTTAAGTAAGTTCCTTACAAGGAGCAACTAAGCTAGCTGAGAGAAGCAAAATAGCATCACAGGCCAGAGATGGGAGAGATCGGTACTTACTCCACCCATGTTCATTGCGGCCAAGAGTTAACACGGAGTAGCCAAAAGTTGGGAGTAGAAGCTGCAGTGCTCAGCACGCTGCCAAATGGCAGGAAACATCCCAGTCCTCGCTGCTCACTGTCCTACTGCAGTCCTTGTGTGTAATAACATGTTATACAGACATGGGAGTGACAGTGAGGACAGTGTCACCTACTGTGTCACAAATCCCAGCAGCAATGCTGTCTCAGATCTGTTCTGGTGAGGAGGATTAAATGAGAGAACAAATGCTCTTTCTCCTTGCTGTGACTCTTCCAAATGAAGATCATAAACCAAACACCAATAAGGCATTTGCTTCCCAAACTAAACTCTTTCTTGTGTAATAAGAAAAACAACTCGTACTATTACCTGTAAAACTGCCATCTGGGGGCTACTTATGCTTTATTCCTTGTTTGGAGTGGAGCCCAGGGATTTATTTATGAATGTCCATGATTGAGCTGGTAAAGAGGTGAGAAGTAGGGAGGCAAAACCTGCAGACTAGTCAGTATTATTTAAGGAAGGAGAGACCTGGAGACAGATCAGAGAGTTTCTGCAGGGATATTCTGGAATAATGGTCTCAGCTTGGCCACTGTGTCTAATGAAGAATTCAGCTGAAAGTAGTTTGAGAACAGGGCAGTAAAACTCATGTCAGAACGGAAAACCATGGGTATTAAAGGAAAACTGCTGAAACTTCATTTTAGAAACGGGACAGGAGGAGGCTGTGATGAATTGCATTAAATGAATGCTGCAGAGAAACACATTGGGATTCTTCTATTTATGTGCTTTTCACAAGAAGCCATTCACTGCAACAGAAGAGCAGTGAGTGTAAAAGGAAGAAGGGCAATATTACTTCAAACACTGCACAACCTCCATTGACTTGCAGGGTATTTGGGTGAGAGATCAGCTGGGTAAAAGAAAGTGTTTTCTGAGTATTTTCATGAAAGATGCAATCATCTCCACTTGCAGCTCAAACTGTGGCATGGAAGAGATATAAACCCTAAAGTTCCATAGAATGAATGCAGCCAAAATGTGAAGCTGCTAGGGAGATTACCACTAACCACAAGTATTCATGCACCTGGTTTCGTAGGATCTGGCGTTCCCAAGGATAGGATACTTCACTAAACAGATCTCAGTTCAGATCCAGTACATAATTCTTATGAAAGCACCAACACTTTGGTGGGTGTCCTGATTACGGGTGATGTCAGACAAATATAGACATCTATGTTGAATCACCTGCTTTGGCTCTGAGTGTCAATGGCATGAGATGGTGAGATCTGCTTAATTTTGATAGGACATGTAGTAAAACCTTTGTCCTTGGATGCTTCCAAAATGGCACACTCTAGATATGAAAAAGGGCCCCACTAAAGACAGAATTTGCTGGGGGGGGATTCACAGTATGACAGAATCACAGAGTTGGAGGGAACCTTAAAGCTCATCCAGTTCCAACCCCTGCCACAGGCAAGGACACCTTCCACTACAGCAGCTTGCTCCAAATGCCCCCTTCCAACCTGGTCTTGAACACTGACATGGATGGGCAGCCACAGCTTCTTATCTCAGCGTCTCCAGAGCAGAGCTGCTCCTCACAGCATCTCCATGACCTCTGGACTCACCCCAACAGCTCCACATCCCTCTTGTGTTGTTGCCGCAGAGCTGGATCAGGACTGCAGAGGGGGTTGTGTTTTGATTTCCTTCTAGGGCTTTTTGTCTTTGCAAACTCAGCATAACATTAAACTCTTTGATAGAACCAGTGCACGTAACTACAGCTGAGGTGTGGAAGTGCTGTGTATGTAATAACTGTGTGCGTATTTGCATTTAAAATTAGCCTTATCTTTAATTGCTGTGAAATTATAAAGCCAAGTGCAATCTGGTTTTAGTACTCTACACACTTCTTCAACTTAGAAACAAGAGAGGTAGTTCTGTTTTGATTGTGGCAGCTGGTTACATTCCAACATCTATTTAAAAAACAAAGCCAAGCCAATAAGAGCCATAATAATTCCTGGGATTATGCTGGAAAACAGACATATGTGAATTATTTTCTATGTTCAAAAGCTTCTGAGACTTCTCCTTCTGGAGGATGCATCACCAGGATTTGGTAAGGAATTTCTTTACAATCAGAGCTAAAATGTATATGACATGAACATATGCAAGGGGAAGACAAATGATGGTGACCAGCAGCCTGATGGCCAGCGCCTGTTTAGCTGCCATGGGAATCCATGTGTGAGTATCACACATGTCACATCTTTTTTAACTGTGAAGTGCCATTCCCTGGATGAAACAAAGCAAAGGCTGGATTAGATGGTCACTGTTGTTACAAAACTTAAACCAAAACAAAGCAGTCTTTCTTTTCTTTTCCAATATTTAAATATCTTATCGTCGAGAGAATAATGGTAGAATCACAGAATCACATATTGGAGAGGAAGTCAAGGATCATCTGGTCCAACATTTCTTGGCAAAACATGACCCAGACTGGATGTCCCAGCACCCTATCCAGCTAAACCTTAAAGTAATGATGCTCTGCAGAAGCCAACAGATTATCCTGATATGCAGCAGCTGAAGATTTAGTCAAGGCTGCTAACTGGGACTTGCTCCCTAAACCTCTGACCTTCAGTTTAGGTCTTTAGCAACGTGGCTGCATTCCAGTGGGTGTCTTGAGGGACACTGAAAATGCTGATCTCCAGTTTTCTTTTTAGTCCACAGTCCAAGATGCAGGCAGGGATCCTCTGACAAGTTGACAATGCAGTCCTCATATCACCTCTTCCATGGGTCTGTATGTATTGAAATGTGACTTTACAACTAAAATGGTCAGCTTGGAGGTGGTTTTCACAGAATCAGAGAATGGTTTGGGTTGGAGAGGTCTTTAAAGCTCATCCAATTCTAACCCCCTGCCATGGGCAGAGACACCTTCCACTAGAGCAGGGTGCTCCATGCCCAACCAACCTGGCCTTGAACACTGACAGGGATGGGGCAGACAGCTCTATCCATCCATGACATGAGCACAGTGTTGCACTGTGGCGTTTTGCTATGGGATCAGACAAGTTTATGTCTGGGACTCACAGTAACAGGCAGATTAAAAAAGGCTGCAAGGGCTGGCACACATAATATGGACACAGATTCCAATGTCCTCCATTGCAGACACTGGAGCTTGTCCAGCTTGATGAACTGGTTCTGGGCACCAAAGTGGTAGGAAATTTCTTCAGGGGAAAAAAAAAAAGGAAAGCTTTATGCTGATTTTTTGCCTTGGAGTGGGTCATTGAGAGTCACAGGAGCATGAGAGTTGGCATGAGGAACAAGATGGGATTATATAGCTGGGGACTGGTCAGGGCTATGGTAATTAGACTGGCTTGAACTGCCACAGAATGACCACTGTGGGTAAGAGCCCAATGGCTGTGGGTGGAGATCCCTTCCTGTGCTTCTCCTCCTCCCACCAAGCAGCGCTGTTGCCCAAGATGTGCCAGCAGAACTTCTGCGCTCAGTCACAGTGAGCCAGGACACGTACCCATAGAGGAATGCAGCAAACCAAAGTGTTTGGAACTGAAGTGGGACAGGAGACACTAACTCCAGAGGAGGAACATGGCAAGAGGTTTGATGGGCTGGGTACACAGGCTACCAGCAGCAAGTTCTGCTGAGGTCACAGTGTTTATAGTATACACTCCGGTTTCCACTCTTGAAGAGCCTGTATGCTTTATCATTAAAGAATAAAGCATGAAAACCTCAGAGATAACAAAATTTCTTACACGGAAGAAATATCATGTCTCTATTTTAGCAGAGAGAGACACAGCAAAAAGAGATTGTAAGAGCTGGAGCCAGGCAGATTTCACTTGAGAAATAAGGCACAATTGTTCAACTGTGCGAGTGATTAACCAGTGGAACAGGACCACAGGAAACAGAGGATTTTCCATTTCTTCAAGTCTTCAGTTCAGGACTGGATGCCTTTGTGGAAAATACTTTTAATAAACATGAGATTTGGGGCTCAACACTAACTAACTCAGGAAAAGTCTGTTGTGCTTATTAAGCAAGAGGTCAAGCTGGATGTACACAACACCCCTTCTACTCTCAAAAACACATGAAGGGTAAATGAAACAGCTATTTAGTTCCACCATGGAATGGGTTATGGCAGGCATTCATGTACCCTCCTTGTCAGTGGCAGTGTCTAAGATGGAATATTGCAGCTCCTCATGTCCAGGACAGCACCCTGCTGAACCATCCTCTTGGATCATTCTGTCTCTGTCTGAAGCCCCTTTGCTATGGCTATCTCCTATTCAGCATTCCTTGTGTTGATTTCAGGTTGTTATATAAAAGCAGAGCTACGGGGACAAGAAGTATGCTTTAGTACCAACTGAAAGGTGAGTAGAAAAAAGCAAATTTAGTTAAATGCAACCAATACTACACGTGAATGAAGGCTGAATAACAAGCTTTTCATGAAGTCTTAAAACTATAATCTTCTCATGTCAAAAGCTCTCAAAATCCTTAAAATCGGAGGGTTTTTCTCCCCAAACCAGTAAAGCAGCTCTTAAAAGAGCACATTCTCTCCATATGGTCCAAAATCAATAAATCAATTAGTGAGGAAATCAACATTATTTCCTTCAGTTTTATGCATGGAAGTGAAAAAGTGAGTTGTCCGTAGTTGGTCAGAAACTGGTGAGTGATCCTGCTGTCTCTATCTCAGATAAGTATCTGACAACATTGCAAGTACACACATACCTTTATTTTCCTACAAGAAAATCAATTACTTCCTTAAAAGGGTCTTCTGTGGTTGTCTTCTGTCTTGGATGCTCAAGGGCAGATGCTTGTGTGCCACGTGAGGATTGACGTGAGGTCACGACTAGGGATGGTCAGCATGTAGCACTAGGACTGTCTGTGCACGTGGCTGCACAATTTAAAAGCAGGCCATCAGCTTGAGGCTGAACTAGAAAATAAAAAGGCTTTCAAGTGGCTAAAGGGGCTACACAAAACATGGAGAGGGCCTTTGGACAAGGGCCAGTACGGACAGGACAATGGCTTTAATCTGCCAGAGGAGAAATTGAGAAGAGCTCTGGGGCAGAAGTTCTTCCCTGTGAGGGTGCTGAGGCACTGGCACAGGGTGCCCAGAGAAACTGCGGCTGCCCCATCCCTGGCAGTGTTCAAGGCCAGGTTGGACACAGGGGCTTGGAGCAACCTGGTTCAAGGGACACAGTGGAAGGTGCCCCTGCCTATGGCAGGAGTTAGAACCAGATGATATTAAAGTTCCCTTCCAACCCCAACCGTCCTATGATTCTATTCCTACCACTGTTTTACAACATGGCAACACTGTTCTAGTGCATGAAAGAGTCAAAGCAAGCAGCCAAGCATAGGCCATGGTACACAGGATCTGAGGGCTCCACTGTTTTCAGAGTCAATTTTTCTCTACTAGCTAACTTTATAAACTACTTCCCAGCAATAAGCCAAAATATTCACTGTGGAAACACTGACTTTTAAGTTCCTCAAGGATTATCACAAATATGTAGCTACCCTGACCTCAAATCTTACCTTGGCACTAAGGGTAAAGGAAAGAGGCCAATGAGACTTTTCCCTGTGCTGTTGCTCTATAACCTGTTAAGACTATTTTGTTCCCTCCTAATCCCCATTAATTCTGTGCTTCCTTCTTTTCTGCATCTGGAATATGCCTGTATAAAGGGAACTCAGGAGGCCATTAGCATCATTGGCCTTGTATAGGATCAGTTGTGCCTAAAATACTCCTGCCTGATATTTCTCTAACCTTAAGGTGCCCCTATGCCATCTTCCACAGCAATTTATTACTATTCCTGTATGTTTCCTGTACATAAACTGAATCTTCTTCACTGTAACTGAAGCCCACTGCTTCCTGTCCTGTAGAATGGATTTTTTTTCTTCTTTTCAATAGCCATTCACTTCTTTAATGTTTATTATCATCTCTCTTTGTTGTTTTAGGTGAGAAGTTCCAGTTTGTTCCATTTTTCCACTGCAGGTCACTGTTTCAACCCTGTCATCATTGCTGCTGGTTCTCTGGATACTCTCCAGCTGAGTCATATTGTTCTTGAAGTGTAGTGCCTGGGAATGGATGAACAGATGAGACCTTAGCTGCTGCAGTTGACTGGTTTTATCTGTTTTTATCTGCTACAATCCCCTCAGCCTCCTTCCTGAAACCTGGTCCCGACTTGTGTGTTCTCTGTCCTATGCTTCTGCAGTTGAATTTATGCCCATTAAAAGGCTATTTTCAGGTCCTTTTAGAAATATGTGAAGAGCTTTTGGAATTCTAATCCTATACCCCAGTGTATTTTCAGTCCCCTCCCACCTCTTTGTCATTTCCATACGGAATGTGCCCATTTTCCATTCCAGCAGTTGAATTACTATTGAATAGATTGAAAAAGACTTAACATGGGAGAGTCCCACTTTGTCGTGCTGCTGTACTAATATAGGATGGCAGCAAGGAACGGTACAACGCAACTGTGACAGCACTGTGCTAGTCTGGGAGCACCAATGCAGGATAGACTCGTAGAATCACAAAATGGTTTGGGTTGGAAAGCACCAACTTATGTATTGTGTTCCCTACCCTGCTACAAGCACTTGTTTGTATCCCTGCAACAGCCTCTTCTGTCAGAACAACACAACTATTTGTGTAGCCAAGTGGTAAACCTGGCTGAAGGAGAAATAACACAAAGGGGAGAAGTATAGCTTATCTATAGCTGTAGATGCATACCCTGAACTAGGTCACTGTACAGCTTATGTCCACAGGAAGAACAGGACAATGTGGCTGGAAGTGTATGCTCACACGGGGTTTAAGAGAAACTCAGCCATTGCTGCTGCTCAAAGGAATGGCCTAATGCCCTCTCTGCTATTCTCTTCTCTTTGACACTGGGTGTAGTACTTAAAACTGTTCTTGGCTGGGTTAGTTTTCAGTCTGTCTGGATCTCTGATGTGGCTGATCATGTATCTAAACAGTCAGGAACACTGGCTAAAGTCAGATGTTGGACACAGGGGAAAGGTCTCTAAACAAGTAGCTTCAGACTATCTTTCACCTAGCTAAACCGATGTTTGGGCCCAGAAAAGTTTCCTTTGCTGTGCCTTCCACCAGATCAGTGCGTGGCAGCACGAATGATAACAAGGATGTAGCAGTGTGTCCCGGGGCTGTGGCACCAGGGCCTGAGGCGCCTTCTGTGCTGTTAAGGGCCTTCCATTTGCAACTCCAAACCTTCTTCCCACCCCCAGCTCTGTGTCCTCTCTCCCCAGCTGCCTTGGGAACCTTCCCTGGAGCTCCTGGGGCAGTATCTTTCCCTTGTTGTTCCCATGCTGTTTGTCCCATGCTGTTGTTCCCATGACCTTGCACCTGCAAACCCCTGATAGTGTGCTCCGCAGGCTCCCATGGGAAGCGATGGCCACCAGCGTGAGAATCACCCCTTCTTCCCCCTTTTCCCTACCCTTTGCTTGTAGCTTTGTGTTTACATTTTAGGGGGCACAGAGCTTAGCAACCATCCTCCATGCAGCACCTGCAACACAAGTGGTTACAGCCAAATACGTTTGTGTGGGTCTCAATTAACATCATATCACTATTATGGGAAAGGCACTACAGGGGGGCTGGACAGGAGCGAGGATTCCTCTCACTTATTTCTCAGCTGCCCACTTAGAAGAGTTTTTCCTTTGCCTTCTGTTTCTCAGTCTCTGGGTTTAGTTTATTTTCGCTCTCACACTCAATGTATGGCCTCAGCTATCAACCCCGCTAATAAATCCTGATGCACATGTACTTGTCCTCACACCCTACAAGGGGTAAGAAACCCCCCCAACAGTCCTTTTGCCTGAGCAACATCACAGACATCTATTGCAGCATCTTCCAGACAAGGGTGCAGCTCCACACCATTTAAATTAATGGGTTACGTGTAATGCAGGGGAGGGAACACATGGCTGAGGTTGGAGGGAGAGTGACAGTGGAACGGCAGCTGCTTTGGATTGGAATAGTGTGAAACCATTCTCTAAGTGGAAAGAAAAGCCATTAATACTGAAAGATTTCCTCTGTGTAGAGGGTTAGCAAGGTTACCTGTACTGATGTGACCACAGGAACAGTTCATGACCAGAAAGCTGCTCAGGATCAGAGATAGGTAGGTCCTGGTGAGCAGGGAGAAGGAACAACAGCAGAGTTGTGAGGTGACAGGCCATGGAAGCTGCTTCAGCAGTGACTGGTGCTCACTGTTGTCCCCTCAGCACCCTGTTACAAGGTTTCACAGTTCCTTTGGAGTTTTTCCAGTGCAACTATTGAAAAACTAAACTTAAACATGAGCTGAGAGAATAACCCACTTATTTAAATATAGATAACCTTCAATGTCAGGCCACTTTTCCCAGCAAACAATCCCTGCACCATGCAGTGAAAGAAAGCCTGAAATAGAAAGCAGAAATATGTCTCTAAGGCATTTCTAAATCATCAGGTTTTGTTGCAGCTAATCATTGCACTGATGTTTTAGCAGTGAGCAGCTTCTGAAGATGATGCCAACACAGTCATCACATGGCTCTGTGTGTTTCAGTGGAAAATATTTGGGACTAAGCATTGTGTGTGGTTCTTTCAGTAGAAAAATATTGAAGGGAAAGTGTATTTTCATGGTAAATTGCATAGAAAAATGAGGGTGGAGCATGGAAAAAGAGGCAAAAGTTACAAAAAGGCAAAAGACACAGTCTGCAAAAATTAGTTCAATTATCTGTATATTTTTTGCATTAGCTGCTCCTCTGGTGAGCACTGCTTACAATGTGGTGTAAGGCATGAGGCTGAACTAATTCCCCATGGAGCGGCTGTGTAACAGTGTTTATCTTAGGGGATGCCCTGGTACTGAAGAGAGATCCAAGCACAAGTAGCCTGCTCTGGAGGTCATGGAAGCCAAGGGCTGGATGGTCCTGACTCCTTGCTCCTTTCCCAAGCTGAATACAAATCCTTGTAGGGTTTTCTGGGAAGATGTGGAGAAAATCCCAGGGAAGTATCTGCACACACTGCTGTTCACTGTACAGGCAGGGCAAGTGAAACACAGTTTGTCCCTCTGTTAGTTTCTTATACCGGCCTTGCAGATCCTTTCATGATGTGGTGACCATCACATTTCATGATATTTCATGACAGATTTATTACTTCACTATTCCTGCTTCTGGGATGGCCAAAAGGATAGATGTTAGCCAGCCCATTTTTAACTGCTGCTGATACTGCTCTGCCACAGCAGCAGTGGAATTCCCGCTGATGACTGAGGTTACACTGTTATCAGAGAGGCCCTGCAGGGCTGCAGATCCCCCCTATTTCTTCCATAAACTGGGGTGTAAAGTCCCTTTGCAAATATGCTTCAGACACTATAAATGTGCCTGGTTTAGGGAGAGCTCCTTCACACAGAGAACAAACTATTCTGGAAGAAAGGTCACTTTAAAGTAGACTGAAGGCTCTGTTCACATGAGCTCTGGGTCCATGAGGATTTATTTGGTGACGATATCAGCTTAATTCTGGCTTGTTTCCTCCCACTTCCTTCTCTTCCCACCAATTGTTCATGTGCCACTCCCTGTACTGCACCAGCAGAATTGTTTGTGTAGCTACATCATGATCAAACAAGGGAACTGATCTAATACAACTGAGCAAAATGAAGAAGTGTTGTTTGTTTTCCCAGATTCTGTGTGAGTCACTACACAGATATATCAATCAATCCTTGATGGAGACCAGAACAGGTGTAAGCAGAAGTTGGATGCATGTGGTGGGGTGGGACTGCCTGAGTATCACTGCTGCTGACCATGAAACTACAGCCTGAGTTTAGGATTTATGGATGGTAACTGCACATTGTTGCCTTTCTGTCATCTCAGTAGCAAAGTTCTTAGAGGAGGATAGACAGGCAGACACCTCAGGGCATAGAATCATATCACAGAATGGTTTGGGTTGGAAGGAACCTTAAAGATCACCTGGTTCCACCCCTGCCATAGGCAGGGACACCTTTCTCTAGTGCAGGTCGCTCCAAGCCCCTGTGTCCAACCTGGCCTTGAACACTGTCAGGGATGGGGCAGCCACAGCTTCTCTGGGCACCCTGTGCCAGCGCCTCAGCACTCTCACAGGGAAGAACTTCTGCCTGAGATCTCTTCTCAACCTCCCCTCTATCAGGTTAAAGCCATTTCCCCTTGCCCTGTCCCTATAGGCCCCTGTCCAAAGCCCCTCCCCAGGTTTCCTGTAGACCCTTTAGCCACTGGAGATGCCCTAAGGTCTCCCCTTCAGGAGCCTTCTCTTCTCCATGCTGAACCAGCCCAGCTCTCTCAGGCTGGCTCCAGAGCAGAGCTGCTTCAGCCCTCGCAGCAGCTCTGTGGCTTTCTCTGGACTTGCTTCAACAGCTCCATATCTCTTTTGTGTTGTTGCCCCAGAGGTGGATCAGGACTGCAGAGGGAGTCTCCCCAGAGTGCAGCAGAGGGGGAGAACCCCCTCCCTTGACCTGCTGCTCAAGCTATGGTGACACAGACCAGCACACAGGGGAGGTTTCTGGCTCAGGTGCACACAGATGGTTCATGTTTACTCCCAAGTCCTTCTCCTGAGGGCTGCGCTCAATCCAGTCTCTGTAGTTGTGCTTGGGATTGCCCCAGTCAAACTCTTTCACCCCTGAAGACAAACCACAGAAGAAAGTGGCACACAGGGAGGCTTCAGGAGAGTGCTGAGGTGTAGCTCACCACCACCATCAGGATGAACACCAGCCTTCCTTTGCATCAGTTCTGGTGGTCGTCAGAGAGTTTGCAGAAGTCTGGTCTTATTGCAGAGAAAAGGTCAAACTACTTCATGCTGGATCAGTTTTTTTCTGTATTAGAGAGCTGAATTGCCTTGTTGGTAGCCTTTTGGAAAGCAGAGCCCATGAAGAATAGTGGTGGAAACACAGAACTAGGACCATGGACAAGTTTGGAAAGGGGCGTGGGTGAGATATCTTCTCTTCAGTAGTGCTGTGTCCTTACATCAACTCAGCTGTCTCATCTGATTCAGATACGCTTTTCATTTCCATGCAGGTTGTTAGCACCAGCAGATGGATAAAATATGACATTTATCCACATCATCTGGAACTTCTGCAGCAAGATTGAAATGCATGAGCCATTCCTTGCTTTCAGAGCATGAGTCAGCTGAAGGTCTGACCCATCAATCTTTCACAAGCAAGAGGGAAAAAAAGTCTGCAGCCTTTTCTGGCTGTTGCATTCCCATTATGCAAAAGGGATGTTACAGGTTTCTGTGTTCATGCTTTTTCACTGTTTTTTTAATTTTCATGAGGCAAAAAGTGCAGCGTTAGCTGCCTTACCAACTCAACTGGTGATTGCAAAGCTCAGCTGTGTTTTCAGAGTCTTAACACCAGTAAAACAGCCTCTGTAATTGGAGATTAAGTGGCAGGACTCTCGACAATGACAACCCCAGTTGCCATGGCTGTGTTTTCCCATTCAGCTAACAGAATTTAAGAAATTACTTTTTCCAGTTAATTCAGCAGTTCTGCCCTAGACACAGAGAAAAGACTGGTTTCTATATAATAAGAAGAAGCACTTTTTATACAGCAGATGCCAGTATCGGGTGCAGGGTTATCTCTGTACACATGTAAATTCACTCCTACCTAAGGCAACAGAATATCAGGGCAGCACAAAGGCCAGGACCACGTTGAAAATGCTGCAGCTCTAAGAAGGCAGACTTGTAGTTGTTCCACTGAGCAATGGGAGAGGTTTGAGAGCAATGTGTACTGCCTGAGAAGACCTCTCCCGCCTTTTCCATGCTTCCTGCAGCAGTGGGAACAAGCAGCTTAGTTTTCCAGGGCTCTGCTGCTTGTTCTGTCTGCCTATTAGCTCTCTACTTCAAGAATCCTCCTCTCCCAACACAGCCCCTTCATCCTCAGGATGGCAAAATCCGGCATTACATACACCACTAAGAAACCCTGAGCTAACTCTAAGTGTCTTTAAACCACCTCTAGTTCTTACATTTGTCTTATGTTCTCTGGGAGAAAAATGTACTGGGTTACGTGGACCAGCTGACTGCCAGAACCACCACCAGAAAGATGCAAGAGGGTGGAGGTCTTGTTTTATATAGAATCCCTGAAGCCAGGGGAGATTGTCTTTTTAGACCTGTTACCAACAAGAACTGGTCAAAGACGTGAAAGTGTAGTCTTGGCTGCAGCAAACACAAGAGTGTAGAATTGAAAATCTTGAGAGAAATGGGTAAGAAATGCAGTAGAATTACACCTCTGGGCTTCAGAGAAGCAGATTTTGGCTTACTTGGGTATCTTCTTGACAGGATCCAATGGGATACTGCCCTGGAGGTCAATGTGGCTCAGGGCAACTGGTCGGTCTTCAAGGAGAATCTCCTGTAAGAAAAAGATCAGTCCGTTCTGATGTGCAGAAAATCAAGCAAGTGTGGCAGGAGGCCAGTATGGATGTACACGGGACTTCCAGCTGAGCTCCAACACAAAAAAGAAGTGTACAGCAAGTAGAAGCACAGATGGGCTGCCCAGGAGGAATACCGAGACTTTGCTCGAGCATGCAGGGCTGGTGTTAGGAAAGCCAAAGCTCAGCTGGGTGGAAACCAGACAAAAAGGTGAAGGTTAAGAGGAAAGGCTTCTACAGGTACAGTGGCAGCTAAAGGGAGGGTGAGGAAAACACACATCTGCTGCTCCATGGAGCAGATGACACAGTGACAATGGACATGGGAAAGGCTGAGGTACTCAGTAGTCTCTTTGCCATGGTTTTCACTGATAGTCTGCCCTTAGGCTTCCAGGTTCCCCAGCCTAGTAGCAGTGTGCAGGACTGAAGCAGCACGCAGCAGAGCAGTTAGGAAGCACTGAAGCCAAAAGGACATGCACAAGTCCACAAGGCCAGATGGGATGCAACTGGATGGAGGAGCTGGCCAAGCCCACTTCCCATCATCTTTGAAAGGTTATGGTAAATGTTATTTATGGTTACTTAAGGTTACTTATGGTAATCTGAGGAGGCACGTGATGATTTGAGATGATTAAAGATTACAACTGTCTTCAAGGAGGGCAAGGAGACAGATCCAGGGAATGACAGAGCAGTCTGCCTAACCTTAGGGAAGGTGATGGAGCAAATCCTCCTGGAAGTCATGTCCAAGCACACGAAGATAGGTAATTGCCAGCATGCATTTACCAGGTCAAATTGATGGCTTGCTCATAGCAGCCTTCCAGTATCTAAAGGGGGCCTACAAGGATGGTGGAGAGGGGCTCTTCATCACAGGCTGTAGTGACAAGACAAGGGATGATGGTTTTAAACTAAAATAGGGTAAGGTCACTTTAGATATAAGGAAGAAGTTCTTTACTGTGAGAGTGGTGAGGCACTGGAACAGGCTGCCCAAAGAAGTGGTAAATGCTCCATCCCTCGCAGTGTTCAATGCCACGTTGGACAGAGCCTTCAGCAACATGGTCTGGTGTGAGGTGTCCCTGCCCGTGGCAGGGGGTTGGAACTGGGTGATCTTTAGATCCTTTCCAACCCTAATCATTCTGTGATTCTATGATTGTCACCAGGTGAAGGAAGTCCTCTAGCGTCCAGAAGATGGGAGAAGTTATGCCAGTCTGGGCCCAGAAAGTTGGTGATGGAGACAAAACTGGTTGATGCTGCGTGTGGGCGTGAAGCCCAGGCTAGCTGAGGCTTTTGCTTTCTGTCTGCTCTGGATGAGTCAGTGGAACGCGGTGGACATGGACGCATCTCTGGACATCTGGAGCGTGTGAGAGGCAGAATGGAGGGCAGCTGTCTTCAGTAACTCAAGGGCAACAATGGGGAGAAGTTAGGAGCTCTCACCACTGAAAACTTGGTGCCTGCCTTTCTTTTAGCACAGTCTAATGTAGCCTTAACGAAGATGTCAGCCTAAAAACATGTTGTCGAGCTTCAAAACCAAGCCTGTGCACAAACATTCATATCACAACCTCGATCTTGCAGCACAGACCCAGGCAGAGCTTTTATTAATCGTAAGCTACAACCTTTTGCTACATATGCTTCACTGGAGCCTTCAGTTCTGCAGAGAAAGAAAAAGGGCTTTTTATTGCTAAAACCACTACAGTACATGCACCACTTTAAGTGTATCTCTTCCTCTTTATCTCTGCAGCTTATGCAAGATTAAATTTTACATACAGGGCATGGTTCTCTCTGTTACTGCCCTCAAAGCAATCTCTCTTTAGGGCTGGAATGACTTCCGAGGGGAGGAAAGGCTTGTTTCTGCCCTGAAGAGCAGATAAGGCACTGTGCCTGTGGGCAGATTACTCTTCCCCTTTGGTAGTTTTTTTAATGTTCATAATTATGATGAATTTAGGACCTGTGGGCTCTGAAATAAGTAAATAAAAGCCTGGCAACTGCAGTTATTTCATTTAGAACTGCAGTAGGAACTTGCCAGGGAGTACAGGAGCAGAGCGGAGACTTCTCCAGAAACACCCTTTTCACAGAATCACACAGAATCATTAGGGTTGGAAGAGCTGAACAGTAGCAGATCCTATAGTCCAACCCCCCTGCCAAGGCAGGGGCATCCAGAGCAGGCTACACAGGAACGTGTCCAAGTGGGGTTTGAATGTCCCCACAGAGGGACACTCCACAACCCCCTGGGCAGCCTGTTCCATTGCTCTGCCACACTCAGTGTAAAGAAGTTCTTCCTCACGTTGAGGTGAAACTTGTCGTGGGTTAGTTTATGGCCATTTGCTCCTTGTGCCGTCACTGGGCACCACTGAAGAACAAGGCACCATCATCCTAGCATCCACCTTTGAGATATTTAAATGTATGACTGAGGTCCCCTCTTAGTCTCCAGACTAAATAGACCGAGCTTCTACAATCTCTCCTCATAAGAGAGGTGCACCAGACCCCTGATCATCCCTATGGCTTCCACTGGACTCTCTCCAGTACCTCCTCGTCTTTCTTCTATGGAGAAGCCCAGAACTGGACACAGCACTCCAGATGTGGCCTCGCCACGATAGAGTTGAGTGGAATCATCACCTCTCTCACCCTCTGGCCACACTCCTCCTAAACCAGACTAAAGGTCTTCTGTAGAGCAAGAGCAGCGCAAAACTAAAACCACTTTAGGCATGACAAACAGTCCTCAACCACTGCGCGAACACGGATTGAGGGACATTAGCACCTGCGACGACGGGGACTGCTTGTTTCTACCTCGGCCGGCCCTGACTCTGTACAAACAGCGATATAAAGTGCCGTTGGGCTCTTATGCAGTTAAACCCGAGTTAATTTAACCCCGAGCCCCTCCGTCCCCTCAGCGAGCGGCCCCTGAGGCGCCGCGGCGGGAAAACCGCTTTTTCAGCAGTGTGGCAGCGCTCCGCCCCGCCAGCCAACCGGGGCGGGGTTGCTTTACGGCAAGGCGTTCCCGACCTCCCCGTCCGCGCTTTGCGGCTGCGTGGCGGTGCCGGGGGGCGGGGAAGATGTCTGAGCGGGGAGAAGCGCCGGCGGCGTTGGCAGCGGCGGGAGCGGGCGGAGAGATGCCGGCCAAGAAGCAGAAGCTGAGCAGCGACGAGAACAGCAATCCCGGGGACCTGTCCGGCGATGAGAACGTGAGGCCGGGCCGGGGAGCGGGCGGATGGGG
>JANRGW010006888.1:0-21078 GCA_024733675.1 Psilopsiagon aymara | reverse complement strand
GGCGGCCCGGCGGGACCCGCGGTGAGAAGCGGCCGCTTCGGGTGTCCTGAGGGAGCCGGCAGGCACTGCTCGGGTCTCGCATCCCGGGTGGGAGGCGGGAGAAGGGTGAGAAGAGAGGGGGGTGTCAACCTCTCCGACCCGGCTCGGTGCCTGCCCCTCAAAGAGACGGGCCGCTGTAGGGAGGGAGGCCCCGGAGGGGAGAGGGACCCGTGTGGGTCTTGAAGGAGAGACGCTCACTTTACCTCCACGTGGGTGACGGAGAATTTGAGGCCCGAACTCTTAAGCGTGCTCTGTCTCCACGTCCCTTCAAGATGCCAGATTTGCAGACCGGCAAGGTTTTATATCTTTCCGGAAGTTTTTTGTCTGTGTGTGTTCACCGTCATGTTGCAGCATAGGTTGATCTGTAGGGAATGAGGAGTAGGGTCGTGCTCATGAGCTTCTATCAGTGGAAGGAGGCAGCAGGGCATGAGAAGGGTAATCTCGAAGTTTTGCTAAAATCTGCCGTTGGGAACAAAGGTAACGTGATTGATACAGAATACCTTTATGCTTAAATGGCAGGGTGAAGTATCTAGCAGTCATTTTGTGTAGCTACTGGAGTGGGGATGTTGTTTGTGTGTTAGCTTTGTGCAGTGTGGGTTTATTCCTTTATCCAGAATGTGAGGGATCTGGACCACATCCCTGATGTCCTGTGGAAGTGCTGCTTGTGAGGTGACAGGCAGGTTCAAGGTGTTCTGCACCACTGCTCAGCAGCATTTGTGTGTCAAGTGTAGTTTGGTGACAGAGGCATTCAGGTTTGATTTGGTGCCTGTGTTAGGCTGTCAGTGACCACGGATGTGGGCTGTCTGGTTGTTGAAAGTGTGACCTGTCTCAGTGGTGAAAGGATTTCCTTTTCAAGAGTCTGTTACTGGATTCCACTGCTCCTGAAAGACAGGGATTCTATTTAAATGTTGGCAGAATAGAATTGATTTGGAGAAGTGGTCTATTTTGTTCCACAGGTTTCCTGGGTGCAAGTTTGCGGTTATGTTGTAGTTGCATTGTAGCAGGTACCTGCTGTTCTTCTATTGACAATACCTGACTAGTCCAGGGAAAACTTCAGTCTTGTGAAGCATTATGGCTCTGGCTAGCAAGTGCTCTTGGGAGATGAGGGTTTGGCAAAAGCACTGCCATTTTTTAGGGTAAAGGAGAAGAAACTGGAAAATGTAAAACTTGTTCAACTTCGTTACATGTGTTAGGAGAGGGATTGCTCTTTTAGGAGCGCAGTGTGAAGGGAATGACTCCACGTTTGGGTAGTTTGCTTACAGGCTTGTATGTTGTATTCCCTCCTTTTTCTCCCTTCAGTGTCCTGATTATCAGAGTTGTTGGTCAAAAAAGACCAGTGCACATCTACTTGTTTCTGTTGATCTGTTATGAAACTAGGACACAGAATAAATGTTTGATGGGAATTGGTGTATTAATGTTTAGAGCTGACCTTATTCCATATTCCTAGTGGAGTTCCTAATGCAGCTTCATGCTTAACCACCAGTGACAGGCTGTTGTCTGCCTCTGCCTATCTTAGTTCAGATACAGAAATCCCAAAGCCTTGGGATGAATTGTTCCCCCTCCACTACTCTGATGGGAAGTGAACAGACTGCCTTGCCAGGATATAAAAAAAAGGTTGATTTTTAGATTTTTAAGTACTTTTGAGCTGAAGGTAATCCTATGGAAGCACAAGGTTGCCAGTTACACTGCAGGTGAAGTTGAAGTGGAACAGAAATGAGTCACACTGTGTGTGAAACTGAAGTTTCTGTGAATTGTCTAAAGCTGATCTAAAACTGCTCACCAGCTGGGTGGCTTGTTTTGCTCACGCCCCTCTCCCATCCTTACCTTAGGGTCTGGCTGCTGATGGTCAGAAGCCAGTTGGATTAGTTACCTGGTCAGACAGCCGGCTAACTTAATTTTTGTCTTTGTGGTTTGGTTTTTCACCTTAGCTTTTAGTTGAAGCAAGTATCTGTAGGAAAGAGCAGGAGGGAGAGGTGGGACTTCTTCTGGTGGCAGTGCTGACTTACGGCAGAACAGTGCTGTGCCTGATGCTGCTGTGGGTATACAGAAGTCTTAGGTCAGATTCTTGATATGGCAAAGCATATTGTTTTTACACAACCAACTTCTTCCTTCAGTACTCATTCCACCTACGTCAAAGCTGGTTTTTAGTGACCACTTTAGCATTTTCTTAAGAGCAACTACCAGCGTTCTGAAGAAAGTTCATTAGATCACAGTTCACATCTCTCCCTCTGGGATTAGTCCTCATGTGACTCATGTTCTGTTTCTAGGAAGGAATGCTATGATGTTAGTAATAGATTTAAATAAGTGAATCTAAATAACATCAAGTCCTAGGAGATCTTTTCCTACAGAGGGGAAGAGGAAGTGAAAAGGCCAAGTGCTGCAAAATGAGTTGAAGTTATACAGCAGTTAATGAAACCTTTATTACATTTTATATAACTGGAATATTTTCAGGATGATGCTGTTAGTATTGAAAGTGGTACTAACACCGAACGCCCCGATACACCAACAAACACTCCTAATGCACCCGGAAGGAAAAGCTGGGGGAAAGGAAAATGGAAGTCAAAGAAGTGCAAATATTCCTTCAAATGTGTAAATAGCCTGAAGGTAGGTATGTGTAAGCTTCCTACAATCTCTACCAGTAAGGGAATGCTGGCAGTAATGCTAATGTTGACTATGAGACAGTGCCAAGATAGGTATTCTTGAGTATCTATATACAATTTTGCTCATTTGAAGAAAACACCTATCTTATTTGGCATTGCTGAAGTTTGGGAGAAAAAGGGTACTGAGAAATAGGAAACAGCAGTCCGTGCTGCAATTAACCCAGTTTCTGTACAAGTTTGCAAAGTTCTGTGTGATCTAGTGAGGTATTTCACTGAAGCTTCAGTTGCTTGAGATAAAAACCTGAATAAAGAAATAAAACCAAACCTGTGACAGCTTGATGCAGAGCACCTACAGATTTTTCTACCTGTTGAAATGTATTTAAAAAAAACAGAATAAAACAGCACAACAATCTGGGAGTAGATTTTTCTTCACACTTACAGGGTGGTTTCTATCCTTTGGCAATTGTCATACGGTGCAATTTGATTAATTTATCATGAGTGTTGTGGTTGTGCTTGCACCTCATCTGGGTCATAGTTATCTTCCTACCTAACATCTGATGCTATTGAGGGATGCAGATTCACTGTCTTTACTCCCTGCTGTTTTATTTCAGGGTAGTATTGTTCTCTTCTGCACTAGTGACAGACTGGTGGATTGAATAGGTTTTCTCTTTGATTCTTTTACACTGTCAGGATGTTGTTTTTTCGTTCGCAGGGCTTGTGTGAGATATTTGTGTGGCAAAAGATGTAAATATGCCATCTGACTTGAGTTTTACAAGATCTCTAAATAAAGAAAAGGCTGTCTCTGGAACAAGATGGGAGTTCTGTTAAATTGTATATTTAGCTAGCAAGAGGATGCGTGCAGCTCCAGAGTGGATACTTCGTGCAGAATTGCATTCAGAGGGTTTTGCTGTTCCCCCACACTTGATTGTTGAGCTGTGCTGATGTAACTGTACCTCAACTTTGGCTTCAGGTAGTCTGGATGAAATGCTGGGGTAGCTGAGTGGGAGGGGATGAGAGCTTTGGAGCATGGAAACCTAAATGAGCTTTGTCACTGCAGAAATTGGGATACGAAGTTACGCTGACAAAAGTACCTGGGAAACAAGTTGATCTTAACGTATTTTTTGAAGTACAAAAGTGATCTGAAGCCCTCTCAGGGTGTAGGAGGATGGAAGTTCTTTCATTTTCATCTAAGTAGGCAGCTGCTCCTGTGACTGCATGAATCGCCCCCACAGATAATGCTTTTTGTGGGTGGCTTCAAGTCATACTTCAAACACAGTCAGGGGCCTTTCAGCACCCAAACATTCAACAAGTTCTGCCTTTTGCTGAGCCTGTTCGTTTTCTGTCTGCAGACCAAATACCCCAAAGCAGTTAGGACTTTTCAAAGTATCTTCTGGGGAAAGAACATTCCTTCACCCCAACTTCCACCCAGATCCCACTATAGGGTGACCCAAAAGACTGCCCTATGAAGTTAAGCAATCTCTGACTTGTGTGGATTTGGATCAGGGCCTGGGAACAGATTTTGTGCAAGTGGAATCAAGCTGTGAGGGAGTAAATAGTGTTTCAGCTAAGTGGGGTAGTTTCTTTTCCCTGTTCCTCTTTGAACTGAAATTAATGCTCATAATAATAAATGTGCATGTTAATACAAAGCCTAGGTAGAGCCAAATTGGGTAATTCCCTTTTACTTGATGTTTGAGGAAGCCTCAGTTCTTTTCTTTTTTCCTTTTTATTCTTTACTAATTTTGCAGGTACTCTGGAGATAAACTCTAAGGATTGAATGTTGTCTATGGGGTCAGAAAGACTCTTTGGGTATTGCATTATATATCCAATAGTTTCTGTGTCTTGGAGCTATGCTGAAATTAGTGAAGAGTCAAAATGATTTAAAGACATGGAAATCAATTTTAGGATTAAAATTCTTTAGGGATGTATAAATCATGTTTTTCCACTTTTCTACTCTTGCTTTTCCCCTCTTATGTTGCTTTTACTTTTTTTTTCTCTTTGAGGAAACAAAGAAATATGGCCATTACCATCTGCTTTGAATGTTAAGTGGCTATGATTCAGCTTGAAAAACCCAGTGCTTGCTAAATATGCTTTTTAAACACTACTGTGCAAGTTATTTTGGATGAAATTGAAGCATCAGGAAAACAAGAATATAACTTGGAAAATGACAGGAAATAAAAAGCTGCCTGTGTTTCTTTGCTTTTTGCAGCACAAAGTTCCTGTAAGGTATACTAAGAAATCTTTGCTCCCTGTGAGCTGAATGGAAATGTAGTTGATAAATGAGCATATGCAGCCAAGAATTGCACATCCTTACATACATCCATAGATATTTTGGTCATAGATCTTTCACCGAAGACCCGTGTCTAATCTGCTTTGTTGTGTTCCCTTTAAAGCAATGCAGTTACCTGCCCTGTGCTCTTGCTTAGGCTGTGGCTCAGTGGTTGTCAGCAGCCTGATGTTGTCTCTCAGCTTCTACTCACTGTCGCCTGAGCTGGGAGTCAGTAACCAACCACATGCACAGCTTCAGCTTGTTGATGGGCAAAGGAAAGGGAGCTAAACCCACTGCCAATAATGGCTTGCATCCACTTCTGGGAACTGGAAATGCATGTGTGGTTCTCCACTGGCAGCGTAGGTGACAGTGTATTAAAATGTTTGTTTAGTCACAGGTGATTATTTTTTGTGTTGGAATAGTGTTTACTTCACTTGCCTTCAATCTAAAAACAGGTCTTGTCGTATTCTCTGTCTGAGTTGGCACTGGGGTGAGGAAGGACAGAACTAACCATTTAGAATTTATTTGGTTTTGCAACAAGTCTATTTTCTCCTCTGCCTTCTTTTTCTGTGGTATCAAGAACCTGAGTACTTTGGCTTTTGTGCCCTTTATTCATACCAGGGTCAAGATGGCATTGCACAATTCTACTTTTGAACCAGCATCTGGGTCACTCTTCTGTCTGTACAAACTAGTGGTGAGAGTTGTGTGACATACTTGGCAGCTCAGGATAGCCGTAATATGCAGTGCTTAAAAGTGCAATGTTTAAAAACCCGCTTCAATGTTTAGCACTTGGGACAAAAATTAGAGCAGATGAGTGTTATCAAAGTTGCTATGTGCTGTGTTTGACCACTGAGGATGAGTTTGAAGGAGGTGAGCACAACTTCTTCAGATACCCCAATCACCCTGCAAGAGCCTCTGCCTGACTCCTTCAGCCATTAAACACCGAAAAAACCCTTGGCGATACATGGTCAAGCTCCTGGAGATTGTAGCACTCGATGTGAGGAATGTAGTGCTGAAGATGTCTTTAGACTATTTACATTTGCCTTGCAGAGTAATCTTGCCAGGGAAAGAGGTTGTCTTTGAAAAAGCTTACGGAATATTTAAGGCATGTACTCAAACAGAGAAACAGTAGAGACCTCAGTTGTATGTATCTCTTACCACCCTTGCCTGGGTCCTACCTAGAAATTCACACTTATCACAGCTAATGCTGGAAAAGTATCCTATCCTGAGGGGGAAAACGTCTTCCCTTTCACTCTTCCCATTTCACTAAATTTATCAGAAACAAGGTTATTCCAGAAAAAAAGTGCAGAACCTGCTAATACATCTCTAAAAAAGCAGTAAGAACCTGTGCCTTGTACCTGTGTTATCTTCATGCAGCGTGTCCAGAGCCCTCAGTATTCATCAGAGTGAACTTTATCGCCCAGAAATTCAAAACCAGTGAATTCTTAGTGGAAAATATTTTGCAGTATTCTCTATTTGACCTCTCAGCTGTTCTCTTCAAGGAAAACTTAAGTACACTCAAAAAATAAGCCTAGAAAGTAAAATTTATAACTTTGTTAAGCACCAGAAAGTCATATGTGAGTAGTTTTATGGCATACCATTTTCCTCATTTTTAGTCTGTAATTAAACTATAATGCTTTCCAGATGCTCAATACCTGCTTTTTCCTTCTGTCCTGGGGTCACTTATAAGCTTGCTACTTTTCCTTTTGCTAATATCCCTCATCCCCTACAGCCATTAGTCTGTTCTTTCCCCATGTTCTGATAGGAGGTACTTTGAGTTGACCTTTGAGCAATTCTTTTTAGCCTGTATTCAGCTTTGAAAGTTGTTACCTCTCTTTGGTGTTTGCAGGAGGGCCTTCATCTCTGAAAGATTTTCTCCCTTCTCTTTCTAGCTCTTACGGTTACTTCTGTTCATAACCGATAGTGCTTTTCTCAGTAAATAATGCTATTTTAAATTCTTCTAGACTTCCTAACTTTTTCCGAGTAGTATTGGACTCCTCCTCCATACCCCCCTCCTCAGATTCACTCTTTGGGTCTGGGCTAGGCCAGAGCTGCCAGGGCTGACATTCCGGGGGGTGGCTCTGAAGCACTGCCATTTGAAGGCTGTCGTGAGACACTTCCTTCCTGCCTGCACTGTCCCAGACAGTCCCCTGTGGGGAGGCACTTTAGTGAGCATTATTCTTACTGAAAACATCCTGTCAGGACAAGCCAAAATACTGTTATCAATTATTAACAAGCACCACCACATTCATCACAATTCATAAACATCTCTGCTGCTTTTTTCTCTATTAAACTGATGTAAGCTGTATAAAAATAAGATTTGACATTTCTCTGGTGTTTGTGAAGGCGATCTGAAAACTTTGCAGACATGAACTTTGCAGCAGCATTGTGGCATGCTGGAGAGAGTTCACTGTGTCTGTGGCAGAGTTGCAAGACCTGTGTTGTAATACTTAAATGTGGCACTTCTCCACCCTTACACCAGTGTAAGTCTTCTCTGACCTTATGATTTTCCTCTGTGAAGTTGTAAATCTTTTGTGTGGAAGTAATTCAAATAGTATAAAATACATATAGATGTGGCCTTAGATGCAGAGGTTGCCTTGTTGGAAACTGCAAGGCAAAGTAGTAGAATTGCAAATGTAGCTCAGGAATTCTGCCGGCTTCTGGCCATAACAGCTTCTGAGACATAACAGTTCTTCACCCTCTTAAAAGCTTGCTGGGGGAAGAAATGGAGGGGGTGTCAGATTATTCCTTTAACCTCCTTTAAGGCACCCAACTTAAAATGTGATGTTACAAAACTGTTCCTTTTAACTCTTCTCTGTCTGAAATTATACTGGATGCGAACCCAGTAGTTTGAGGAGGAAAGCATCTCAGTTAAGCTGTTTTACCCACCACAGCTGAATTTCACAGAAATAATGATAATATGGTGGCTCTTGTTTTATCTCTTGTGGTCTCTGATCTTACTTTATGTCTCCAGGAGGACCATGGGCAGCCTTTGTTTGGAGTCCAGTTTAACTGGCACAGTAAAGAAGGTGATCCTCTTGTTTTTGCTACTGTAGGCAGCAACAGAGTGAGTATAATCTGTTTTTAACCATCAGCTCTTCCACTTGGTTCTGCTTGCATGTTTTTTTTCTCAACCAGTCCCTTTTCCTGTGGTTAGTATGGATGGAGGATACTTCATAGAAAAGCTTTATTTCTGAGGTATGTAACATCTGGGAAAGTTGCATCCTCTGAATTGTTTTATGAAGTTGTGTGTTAGCTATTTGGGAATCAGCCTATGCAGTAAAAAAACAAATCCTTCAGGAATATAAACATGGGAAACAAGAGACATAAATGCATCTTCTCACTAAAATTACTTTTTATAGATGTTATTGTTTCCAGAGGGTCATATGCTCTAAAATGGGATGAGAAGTGTCTGCAGTGATGCCAGGCAGCTTGGTACCTAAATTAAGGTCCTATGTGGAGTCAACTTACAGGTTTTTTCCTGAAGAAGGATTTGTGTCATTTCAGACTTGAAAATAACTCCTGAAGTGCATTCTATGCCAGTGTTATGTATGAATAAGCAAGCAGCCTTTCATTTACATGTTTGTTTCAACTGGCAGTCACCAAAAGTGCTAAACTAAGATGGAACAAGGTATCAGTGCTTCATTAAAAGATCAAGTCAGGTTAGAGATAGCTGCAGTAGCTAATTTCAAAGAGAGTTTAATCATACTTAGACAGTTCAAATAATAGATTTGCGTACTTGGGAAGAACAGCTGTAGCCTGGAGTAGTGCTTTCTTGTAACTGCTCTCAGCATTACTTTATCAAACCGTTTCCACCTGTTGGAAACAAATGGAAGATGGATGAGATTTAAACCATAAAGGCACATTACCTGTCCCTATCAGCAGTCAGTGCACAGATACTTTTCCTTTTGAAATGTCACAGTTAAGCAGCAATCTCTCCACTTATTCTTTCTTCTAGGTTACTTTATATGAGTGTCATTCCCAAGGAGAGATCCGCCTGTTGCAGTCCTACGTGGATGCTGATGTATCCTCTTAAAAAGCTACTTGTTTGCTTTCGCTTTATCAAAAATGAAGAGGCTTTGTAGGAAAAAACATATAAGGTTTGGTCTGTGATTTAATACTTTGCTCATGTGGCACATTCCTTATGTTAGGTCCAAGTGTTACGTCTTTCCCACATCCTAGACTCTCTCCTATTAAAAACATATTAAAAACACACATTCATGGCCAGTGCTGTATTAAAATATTTGAAAAATGATTCTCAATCAGTTTAATCTTTCCAACACTAATATTTGTCTAATGTTTCACATCCACTGCTTTATAGTGGTCTCAGTTTCCCTGTCAATAGGAGCTGGGTTTAAAACCTAAGAATTAATGTTTCGTGCTCTGAAGTGGGAATAGTTCGTTTTAGTTCGTGTTGTTCATTTGCAGTATACAAGCCAATAACTTGTGAACTCAAGTCTTGATTCATTATTCCTAATCTTTGCATGTTTTGAACAAACAGGTTGAAAAGTGGTGCCAAGAGAGAATTCCTTGTATGTTATGGAACAGAAGTGAAGCAACAGTCACCTATAGAACAGGCAGCGTTGCTTGTATTTGCAGATGTAGAAGTGAATCATAGAAACACAGAATGGTTTGAGTTGGAAAGGACTTTAAGATCATGTAGTTCCAACCCCCCTGCCACAGGCAGGGACACCTCACACTAGAGCATGTTGCTCAAGGCTCTGTCCAACATCCTTGAACACTGCCAAGGATGGAGCATTTACCACTTTGGGCAGGCTGTTCCAGTGCCTCACCACGCTCACAGCAAAGAACCTCTCCCTTATATCTAACCTGAACTTCCCCTGTTTCAGTTTGAACCCATCACCCCTTGTCCTATCACTACAATTCCTGATGAAGAGTCCTTTCCCCGCATCCTCGTAGGCCCCCTCATATACTGGAAGGCTGCTATGAGGTCTCCACGCAGCCTTCTCTTCTTCAGGCTGAACAGCCCCAACTTTCTCATCCTTGTCTTCATATGAGAGGTGCTTCAGCCCCCTGATCATCCTCATGGCCTCCTCTACACTTGCTCCAGCAGCTCCATGCCCTTGTACCTATCTCTTATTGGGCCCATCAGAGGCTCCTGAGCACTTGCATGAAATGCCAACAAGTTTACTTAGAAATTACATAAAAAAAAAAATAAAAATAAGAATCCCCTGTTTCTTCTGTGTTCCTTAACATAAGATGTAGGCAGATGAGAATTTCTATACCTGTGCATGGACATATGACAGCAATACAAGCCATCCTCTCCTGGCTGTGGCAGGCTCCAGGGGGATTATTAGGATAATTAATCCTATTACAATGCAGTGCATAAAGGTGAGTGCTCAGAACTTGAAATACAGCTTGTGTTTCAGTAAGGCATGAAATTTATGTCTTTATATGCATACGAGCATGAGGGGATATTGTAACTTGGTGTCTGAATTCTATCCCAGCACTACGTGGGCCATGGAAATGCAATCAATGAACTGAAATTCCATCCAAGAGATCCAAATCTCCTTTTATCTGTAAGCAAAGGTGAGGAAAAAACCCTCTTTTGTTTTTGTGTAAGTCAGGATACTTTGGATTTTGGTCTTGAAAATGGCCAAAACCTCCTTGTTTTTTTTTATGAGTGGCACTGGACGAGTTTACTTTAAAAGTTGAGAGCAAATCTTGTTCTTTTATGGCTGTATATCTTGTATGGATTAAATCCGTGGCCTGCAATAAGCATAACTCCAGCTGTGGTGCAAAGGTGTTGCGGACAGTGCTACTTGTAGGAACGAAGAAACATGAGCTTTGGGGTTGCACTTTGCATGTTTGTCAGTTGTTGAATCCTATTGCCATCTAGCGGGGAATTCTTAACGTCGCAGGCAGCATTCACCGTGTTTGTGAGGAAAACTTCCATTCTCCATGGCTTGAGAGCAGCTCTGTTTTTATTTGGACTATGTACAAAAAGCCTGTTAGTGAAGGGAGAAGTGAGTTTTTGGTATGGTGTCTTAAGGGCTTGTTCAGTGTGTCTAAACAGTTGACTGTTAAGGATGGGAATGCTTGATCTGCTGCAGGAGCAAGCCGTCAGGTGTGCTTGAGTTGGAAACCTTCACAAAGGGGACTTTAGCATATTTAGGTGATGAATCTACATGAGAAGGAGAGTTGCAACCTCTATGATTCTTGGAGCTGTTACGTTTGTACTGTGGGTCTGTAAAGCTGAATTTCTTGTGTTCTGTATCTATTTTTAGGTTCTTCTTAGGTTCTTTCACATCTTAATATCAGCCATAATACTACAGGTTTTAAGGTACGATCTCTGGACTAGGTGCCATCACTGAGAAGGCAGCAGAATACTGGGGTCTTAGAAATGCTTGGTTGAGAGATGTGTAGAAAAAAAGAGGAGAACATTTGGCACTGTGTGGCCTTTCCAGTTGGTGCTGCTCTAAATTCAGTGCAGTGTATTTGTGGAATCCAAAGGGGAGATAAGCTAGAGCTTCCCATTTCCAAGTGGGAAATACAGTAGAGGTTCTTCATTAGATATTGTTAAAACTTCCTTTTAACAAGTGGATTAGTCTGATTGAATTTGGAATACATATTGTTTCTAGAAACAGTTTTTTCTCATCCATACAGGCTGTGGTTCAGAAAGAGTAATATTGTAAAGGTTAACAAATGGAAAATCAAAACATCTCTGTAAGAATGGCTGAAAGGAATTCCAGATTTTTTTGATATATAAAATTGCTTTTGAGATCAGAAAAAACCCATATATGTCCAAGATCAGACTCTTCTTTGCTTTTTGAGTGACCTAAAGATCCAAGTCTCTTTCTGCTAGAAGCTGTCCCCAGGGATGGGGGGTGGTCACACTTTCTTAACTACAGTATTACTCTTAACAGTAGTTTAGTTGTAACAGCAATTTTAGTTAATGTAGTCCTATGATTTCTACCAAGTGAAGAATTAAGTGCCTTCTTGATGTTTACATGAACCCGTTATTGAAAGTGGTTTAAGCTGAAATATATTATTCATATGTACCTATAAAAAAAGCAGCATGTAATTTTATTTGTTCTTTATAGATCATGCATTGAGACTGTGGAACATCCAGACAGACACGCTGGTTGCAATATTTGGAGGAGTAGAAGGGCACAGGGATGAGGTGTTAAGTGCAGTAAGTGGAAGACTGTGGGGCAGTGATTTAGATTTACAAAGGGTAGTAAGCCTATCCTCTTGTGCACTGGTTTGATATTATACCTACTTAAAACCCCTGAAGTGCATAAATACTGTTTTAAGGGGATAAGGAAGTTTAAATCTAAGGTGATTTGCTTGATCTGGCTACCTCTCAATATACAGGACAAGGTGTTCACTTTGTATGTCTCAGTAGTTGGTTCCCTCCCAGTGCAGCCTAGAAATAAACAAAACAGAGCCCAGTGGGGCTAGAAAGAGTAAAAAGTTTTCATCATGGTCCCACTTTTGAAGTTCTTGAGGTGTTATCAAAGCAGCATCAGCAAATAAACCTTTAGAGACATGGTAGTGAAGGAAAGAAGTTACTTTAGGTGAGTTACGCTGCTTTTCAGTGGCTGCAAACAGACGCTGGTACCCAGCTTGTGTCAGCTAGAATAGTTGACTTCTAATACCCTGCTCTTAAGAACTGTTTCCATTCCTGTTGTGTGACCTGAAAGGTGAGGGATGCATCTGAATGGAGTCTTGACACTGTATTACCCAATTGTGGTTCCAAATAGTGTCATCACCCATGTCATAGTCCTGGGATTCTGTCAAAGTTGCTTCATAAACTGAAACTTGGGGAATTCACTGAGGGGGGAGAACTAGGTTTAGATTCATTGTTCATCAGTGCTGTTGAATATACTCTCTTGAGTGAGAGTAAATACAGTTATTAAATACTGTGCTTCTTTGCAGTGAGCAAGATTGTTATTAATAATTTTCTATTGGAAATAGGCAGTTTTATTGCATTCTCTACACAGAAAATGCTGCTTTGATGGAAATGATGGAATAAAATCTGAGTTGATAGAGTACGTCTTAGGCTGGGGGTGCTCAAAATTCTTTTATATACACAGGATTATGATCTTCTTGGTGAGAAAATCATGTCCTGTGGGATGGATCACTCTCTCAAACTCTGGAGAATTAATTCCAAGAGAATGATAAATGCCATCAAAGAGTCTTATGAATACAACCCAAATAAAACTAACAGGTATGTAGTCTTCATCATTTTGGCTGGCTTTGCAAAACACAAATACTGTCATAGAATCATAGAATGGTTTGGGTTGGAAAGCACCTTAAGATCGTCCAGTTCCAGCCCCCTGCCATGGGCAGGGACACCTCACACTAGACCATAGCGAGCAAGGCTCTATCCAACCTGGCCTTGAGCACTGCCAGGGATGGAGCATTTACCTGGCACCCTATGCCAGCTTCTCACCACCCTCACAGTAAAGAACTTCTTCCTTATACTAACCTGAACTTTCCCTGTTTAAGTTTAAACATCAGTGGCTCAGGTTAATTCCTATCCAAACAGGGCTATCTTGGGGATAGCAAGTGACCTGGGTATTGTGCTGGGTACTGAAGCTCTCTAGAATGTGTCTTACTGATGTTTGCCTCAATAGAATTTTATCCAACTGAAAGTCCTGAGCCCTTTATTTTATCTTAATTATTTCTTATCTGCTTGACTAGAAAATGTCTGGAATTATCTTTATCATTCTTAGAGCTTGTATTTCACTGTGTTTCCAGATGTTAGTGGCTTTTCTTCCTCTCACCTCAAGGTTCCTACAGGGGATTAAATCTGTGTAGTTAAATGTAGCAAAGAGTTTTATATTGAGTAGTTTATACTGGTTATTTTGTTTGTTATTTGACAAACTGGTTTACATAGTAATAACCTTAATTTTCATCATTGTCTCATCTGACCTTGGATATGAGTAAACTGTCAAGTAAGAGACATGATGGATAAATCCTCCTTTACAAAGCTCCTCAACTTCTTAATCTTAACTTCCAGTTATAAACCACTGAGAGAACTGAAGAGTCTGAACCACACTGAACATGTTCAGCAGTGAGACTAGCTGTGAAAATACTTTGGCTTTTTTTGGTAATGTTACCAAATATTAAATGATGCCTTTGTAGTGTATTCTTATTTTTAATAGTGTGGATTTCTGTTTGACAATTTAGGTGGTGCAAAAGCATCATCAAGTGAAGTGAGCTTTAGTTCTTGAAGTATTTGGCAACTGGAGCTGTATTCAGTATCTGAAGGAGTGGTTTTGCTCAGCACTGTCTCTGCACAGTCTTGTATGTGGGAAACCAGTTACTTCATCAGGAAAGAGGATGAAAACAGGGATTGTTCTTTAATGAAAAAGAAAGCATACAAAATCTACTTTGTTATAAAACTGTTAAAAAAGACAGGATTGTCCTTTTATCATGGAGATATGTTAAAACTGGCTGTTAAAAATGAGACTTGTGTGTTTGTGCTTCTCTGAACTTCACTTGGCAATTCTCTCCATAGGCCTTTTATTTCCCAGAAAATTCACTTTCCTGACTTTTCTACCAGAGACATACATAGAAACTATGTTGACTGTGTACGATGGTTGGGAGATCTAATTCTTTCCAAGGTAATATTGCAGCTTTTTAAGCCACTTTACTCTTTGCTTGTTTTGAGGATCTTAATGGAAGTTTTACTAGCATTTGGGTCTTATGCTAAATTACTCTGCTTTGTCACTGGTTTTATGTAGTGGGTTGTGTCAGCTATCAGGATGTGTGGATAAGCAGCTTGTACTTAAAAGGTAAAATTACTACTACAGTAGTAATTGTACCGCTGCTAAAAGTACATGGATATCAGCTAACCAGAATCTGCATGGAACCTATATAGATACTAATGAGGGATCCCACTGCTAGAGGGAGAAATTAGGGTTCCCATGATGGACTAACTTTGATTAATGTCTTGAGTCCATTAGTAACAACTGGGTACTCCAATTGCCTTGTTGTCAGAAATTGGAGCATGTGTGGTCAAAGGAATTGGGTAGAAGAGCCTCAAACCAAGGTTAATTCAAACACACATGATTGTGTTTGAGCACATCTGGTTGACACCATGGGAAGCAGAGGAGGGAAGGCTCCTGCATTCCTATTGTCTGGCAAAGCTGGGAGGGCAGCAGGCTCCTGGTGATGGACAGTGATTTCTGTTGGTGTTGTGGCTGTGACACAGGGGACATTTTCAGTTGTTCTTTTTTTTAATATCATTGGGGAAGCTGTGAAATGAATGGTTGGTTATAATTATAATCAAAATGAATGTGCAGTTTAAATTATATAGGTGATTTTTTTTTTCCCTTTTATTTCACCCCAGTCTTGTGAAAATGCCATTGTGTGCTGGAAACCTGGCAAAATGGAAGATGATATAGATAAAATCAAGCCCAGTGAGTCAAATGTGACCATACTTGGGAGATTTGATTACAGCCAGTGTGATATATGGTACATGAGGTTTTCAATGGATTTCTGGCAAAAGGTATGTGTTGGCTTTGACTTTGCTGCATTTAAAGTGTCTAGCTTTTCATGTTTATGGGCATGGGAAAATGTTCATGTGAGGCTTTGGAAGCAGCTTGGCTGCTGTGGAATTGGAGGAGCTCCAGAGTTTTCAATCTGGGTTCTTCCTGGTGGAAAATTTTTCCACCAAAGGGATGTTCACTGATGCCTTCCTGCGCTGTCTGCAGAGATGGATAAAAAAGTAGAAGAAAGAAGGCAAATTGTGCAGCTCTTCTCACCCCTCCAACCACCTCATGAAGTCATTCATGTTCAAACACTTACAATTTAGCAGCCTAGAGCCTTTATAAACTTCTTACTTTATTCTTTGAGGTAGGACCTTAAAACTTCTGTATTCTTTCCTTTCTTTTAAAGATGCTTGCTCTGGGCAATCAGGTTGGCAAACTTTATGTGTGGGATTTAGAAATAGAGGATCCTCATAAAGCCAAGTGAGTACTCAGTTTTTATTTCATTTTTAATACAGGGAGTTGGGACTTTTCCCTTTTTCCTTTACCGGTAACTACACAACTTGTCACTTGCCATTTGAACTACCAGGAAAATAAACATTTTGAGCCCCTGAAGGTTAACATTTATCATTTTATACTTGCATATTGTCTATAGTGCAGTGGGATCAAGAGGCCCCAGTCAGATCCTGCTGGGTAGCATGTCGATATAGTAAAAGACAATTTGTTTCTTGAAGAGCTTGAAAACTAATTAGGTGGATAACTTAAAAAGTGATTAAGACAAGATGCACTGGGTGGGTGTAGCACATCGCAAAGGAGGAATATGTGCAAGGACTGGAGTAATGAGTGTGCGAAGGTATCTCTGAGCATAGTGTGGCTTTCTCGTTCCTCACTTGTGTGGCCAGGAAGTTTTACAGCAGGTCTTTATAAATATATGCATATATATTTATATAGATATTATTTATATATATATATATATATATATAAAATCATTTTATGGTTTGGGTTGGAAAGGACCTGAAGATCATGGGCAGGGATGCCTCACACTAGACCATGAATAGGTGCGGTATGATATGTGAGAACAGAGATGCAAAAAAACCCCAAACACACAAAACACTGTGTATAAAATGCATATATACTATGTATATAAATAATATATCCATTATTTGTGTATATATTATATAATAAATTATATCTATACTTGTGTTTTATATATCATCTGTAGAAATGTGTGCATGTCTAGATGTGTATATATATGTTGACACATATATATATGAAGTTTCTGAAAATGCTGCAGTCTTTAATCACCCAATTACATACAATCTTTTATCCCTAACCAGTGGGAAAGAACATTGATTCTGAAGCCCTACATAATGTGATGAAACAACCTGTCAGTCAGTGCACTTCAGTACGAAATGGCTGTGGGTGAACAGGGAATTACTGCATTCCCAAGTCCACATTTAGAACACAGAATACACCATGAGGGCATAATCCTGTTCCCGTCAGTTCCTCATAGCCCACAAAAGGAAGAGGTTGGAGAATGAGCAGTTTGTAAGTGTAGCACCAAGTACAGATTTAACATTGCAGCTGAATGATTTTCTTTTATTTCTAGGTGTACGACTCTTACCCATCCGAAATGTGTTGCTGCCATTCGACAAACCAGTTTTAGCAGGGACAGCAGTATCCTTATAGCTGTGTGTGATGATGCCAGTATCTGGCGCTGGGACAGACTAAGATAAATGTACTTTTTCTTAACTCAAAGTAGAAAATCTATTTTCAAATTCTAATATAGTCAGTTAAGTCGCTTAGTGCAGTAGGTGCGTTTAGTGTAGACTTCCTCGGAGGTTCGGCGGGCTGGAGCTGACCTTAGTGATGTTTACATTCCGTGTATTGTCCTGCTTGGAATTGCTGCTTTTAATAAAAAGAAGTATTTTTGTAAAGTTTTCTGAATTGTCCATTTTAATCATTTCCCACTATGAGTTTTCGTTTCCATCCTGTGAAACTGCTTTGCATACAGAAATACATGGGAACTTGCTAGAAATTTGGGGGTTGTGCGTGTGCTTGTAAGTGCATTTGAGGCTTTTTGACTAGAAATCTAATGAAGTTGTTGAATGTTAGCCAGGATCCACGCAAAAGAAATACTACACTTAGGAATATAGTGTATGTTAAATTGTTGCTAAAAATAATTTGAACTCATTCTTCAAATGAATTGCACATTTAAATGAGTCTTAGAGTCCTGGTTTGGGTGAAAGGGACCTTAAAGCTCATCCAGTTCCATCCCCTGCCACTGGCAGGGACCCCTTCCACTAGAGCAAGTTGCTCCAAGCCCCTGGGTCCAACCCGGCCTTGAGCACTGCCAGGGATGGGGCAGCCACAGCTTTTCTGAGCACCCTGTGCCAGTGCCTCAGCACCCTCACAGAGAAGTTCTGCCTAAGAGCTCATCTTGATCTCTCTTCTGTCAGGTTAAAGCCATTCCCGTCCTGTCCCTCCATCCCTTGTCCAAAGCCCCTCCAGCTTTCCTGTGGCCCCTTTAGGCACTGGAGCTGCTCTGAGGTCTCCCCTTAAAGAGCCTTCTCTTTTCCAGGCTGAACAAACCCAGCTCTCTCAGCCCATCTTCAGGGAGTACCTGCACATCTGAATATGGATTAGGTGAAGAGAGACACGAGATTGGAGACAGGTTTTAACCTCCAGTGCTGCACCTGTAGCACTGCTGGTGCAGTATCCCTGTTCCTAATAGTTATTTCTGTGGGAAGTGTGGGGTTGGCAGTCTGGAAAACTGTGGTAGTGGGGATGTGGTTGGGGGAACCCTCCAAAGAGGCAATGGGAGTGCTCAGAGCCTTGAAGGAAAGAGCTTTGATCAGATGAGCTGAACTGTATTGAGAACACTTGGGCTGGAAGCTTTGTAATGGCTTTAGGGTAGCCTGTCATTAACTGGGTCTGCTGTGTTTTCCCATATCCAGAGCTGAGTGAAGCGGAATACCCAAGCAGGATTGTTCAATTGTGGTTGGTTTTTGGTATGTAAGTGGTATGTTCTGACAAATAAGTTGCTCTGCTGGAGGGGACGGGAAGGAAGGGTGGTGCCAGGCTGGAGAGAGGCCTAAACACAGTCAGGGGCAGCTTTAATTTCTGTCCGTGCTGAGGACTTCTTAAATGCAGCAGATGTTCCAGTAGGTTTGCCTTGAAGCAAGCTGGACCGAGCTTAGATCAGATTCAAGGTGTTCATGAAGGGAAGAACTAGAGAATGTGAACTTGCAAAAGCAGAGCTGGAGCAGGCCACGAGGAAGTTCTCCTTTGCAATGTCAGCCCCGTCTGCTTTTAGGATTAAAAATATCCTGAATATACACCACAAGGGAAACACCTCCTTGGTTCAGCCCAGAAAAGCTCAAGTGAACATGGATGTTGTGTATTTATTTCATTGAGGTGTTTTCTTCCTTGTGTTGCCTGGTTCTAGATGAAAAAAGGCAAAAATCAAATTATTGTGCATCTTCTGAAAAATACAGAGCTCATAGAGTTGTAATCATTGCAAAAGTATTTAGAGTTTAATAATCTCCAAAACCTTTTCACCTTTAATATATACATTTGTGTGACATATCTTGAAAGCTCCAGTGCCCAAGTTCTTTGGCAAAAGAATCAGAATGGTTTGGATTGGAAGGGACCTTAAAGCTCATCCAGTCCCAACCCCCTGCCATAGGCAGGGACACCTTTCACTACAGCAGGCTGCTCCAAGCCCCTGTGTCCAGCCTGGCCTTGAACACTGCCAGGGATGGGGCAGCCATGGCTTCTCTGGGCACCCTGTGCCAGCGCCTCAGCACCTTCCCTGGAAAGAGCTTCCGCCTAAGAGCTCATCACAATCTCTGTCAGTCTAAAGCCATTCTCAGGGCTGAAGCTCCTGTTTGCTGGGGTTTTGCTCCATCTGGTGGTGGCTGAGTAAAACCAATGTAATTTTAAACAAAGGTTTTGCTCTTGGCAGAGAAAAGACAAAAACATTTTTCATCCTGGAACAGGAAGATGCAGGAAGAGGTTTAGTCCCTACCTCAACAGGGACCCTGAAGTGAAGCTCAACAGTGTCTTCACACCCAAAACGGGGGAACACTCCTGTACAGGCTGGCGACACTGACAGTGGCTGTCCACAGTGTATAAACTTAGAGTACCCGCAGGAAAACCATCACCCTTCAGAATGAGGTGAAGAAGGAAAAACTCCACTTATTTGTCCACAACTAAACACACACAAGAACAAAACACTGCTTCTGATTTTAATCTTGTATTTTCTTCCACTTCAAATGCAGTTTCAAGTGAGTATTCCTAAGCATGCACATGGAACACTGGTTTATTGCAGCCAAGTACTTCAGTTAAAAAACCCCAACACAAGCAAGCAGTTTTCACTGATTTTAATTTTAAATAAGTTCCAAGGGTAATACAAATGATCCAGGTTTGTCTCTCTGGACTAATCGTTTGTTACTTCCTTTCCTGAAAGTTCTCCAATGGAGTTACTGCTGCTGTTATCCTTCTGGTAACATTGTTTGGAAAGCACTTCAAATGACAGTGTCAGCTTATGTTTTCCAGAAGAGAGGGTTCTGTGTCAGACGCCTCTGGAAGTTCTCATACCTGGAAAAAAGTCCAACCAAGAAGTAAGAATTGCTGCAAGTAAAGAAGGACACAAGTCAATCTATGCGCAGAACATGGTAAGTTACATGTACTCTAAGGCCAGGTTGGACAGAACCTTTGGTGACAGGGTTTAGTGTGTGGTGCCCCTGCTACAGCTGCCCCTGTACTACCCCTCAGTGCTGCTCCACCTGGGATGCCGCTGGTCCCCTCAGCACTTCCCAGCTCATGGGACAGGAGCCAGCAGCTTGACAGACATGAGCAGACTGACACAGGGACTGCAGTCTCCAATTCCAGAGTGCTTCCTAGCAGGGTGCATGTAACCTGCTCACAAGTAAGGAAGAGGGGGCTCACAGATAATTCTGTACCTGAGGCTACTATTCTATGATTGTAAAATTCTACACAATTTGCTTTGTAGTTTTAACAGAATCCTTGAGGCAAAGTAGCCCCATTATCAACACATGATTCCAACTTCCACATCTTTATTGTGAGGGTGCTGAGGCGCTGGCACAGGGTGCCCAGAGAGGCTGTGGCTGCCCCATCCCTGGCAGTGTTCAAGGGCAGGCTGGATGGGGCTTGGAGCAACCTGCTCTAGTGGAAGGTGTGCCTGCCCATGGCAGGGGCTTGGAACTGGAGGAGCTTTAAGGTCCCTTCGCACTCAAACCATTCTAGGATTCTAGAGGAGTTTAAACTCACTCAAGTTAGAGAAAGGCTTATTTATGAATGAGTTTCTAAGCCAACTATTGAATTTCCATGGCAGCCAGCTCACTGCAGACAACCAAGATATTCTACCTATTACAAGTAATCATTAAACACATTGTAATGACTCACCACCACATGAACTGAACCAGGAGGTGTTGTTTCTCTGTGGCAGTAATCACACCAACAGATTTCTATACACACGTGTTCAGTTTAATAGTTAAACCTCCCTTCACTCTACTGTTTTGAACAACAGCCACAAGCAAATTCAGCATCATCTAAGGCAGTGCCCAGCCATTAGGGACTATAGTGACAGGACAAAGGGTATTGGGTTAAAACTTAAGCAGGGGAAGTTTAGATTGGATATGAGGAAGAAATTCTTTACTGTGAGGGTGGTGAGGCACTGGAATGG